>JAQIWT010000174.1:0-30091 GCA_034696485.1 Isohypsibius dastychi | reverse complement strand
GATTTTAAATTACATTCCATATTATCAGTTTTTTTGTTTCTTCCCGATTATTCAGTCAAAAGAACCAGAACGATCAAAACAAGACCAAATTATTCACGAGAAAAATTTCAACGCCATACCTAGGCCGCTGATTTTTTCAACTCGCTCATCGACATCCTTAGTTTTCAACAGGAATTCTTCCAACGGATCAGCCCGATTATCCATCGAGAAATCCATCAGAAAATTCCCTCCTCCTTCTTCATTAAAATCCGACACCAACTTGTCATCAAATTGTTTATTGGCATCTCGAACGATGACAGACTCGTTCAAGACGATATCCGCTTCTCGGCTGACATGCTGCGTAAGACGCGATCGAAATTCCTTATCGCTGAAAAGACAGAAGTAATGCAACCGGAAATTCAAACAACTCGATAATTGTTTCAAAAAAGGAAACATGAATTCAACCACCGAAAATTAGGTACTTTGAGAAAGACCAAAATGTTAACCAACCGGAAGTCTCCCAGAAACAATCACGCCACCCTTCGCTCACCTCAAATCAAAATCCATCTCCAGATCAAAGTCGATTTCCGCAATCTGCAGTTCTCTCGGCACAACATCACGCTCGGGAACTTGCAAAGTGATGGAATTCTTCGTTGCAACTGTACGACAGTACCTTTCGTTTGGTACTGGTGTTTCCGTTGCGGTCTGCAACGGAAACACCAGCAGATCCTGAAAACAAAAACCATAAGCCGAATTCATTCGATCTTTCAGATCAGAACGTTAACTGACTTTCTCAGACAAATTTTTACAATTGAGAAACAAGAAAATCACAAAACTCAGGAACAAAATAAAGACAGTGTAAACGATAAAATCCAACCTGGGAATTTCCGTGATCGCAAAAAAAACGAGCAGTAATGATTTCGGTATTTTCTCACTTCATCAAAACCGAACGCTGAAGCAACTTCCGGGCGATTTCATCACTGGGGAGATCAAACAGTTGAAACGGATTCTGCCCACAACAAGATGCAGTTTAAATAGCGCATTCTAACTGGAGTCAGACGAAAGTCACCTCTTGATTTTTCAGCTGGTGTTCTTGAAGCGGAATATTCAACATGCGACAAAGAGATCGGAGCTCCCACAAAGGCAAATGAAACAAAATTCATCGGATTTTCCAATACAATCGACAAGTCGGAACTCTGTTTTGCTTTCTTACCGGAAACCGAAATTCCATATGCTCCTGTGCAAAATAGATCAAATACTGCTTCTGTCCAATGCAAGTTGTCCCCATCTTTCTGATCCAATTTAAAATCCGGTGTGATTAACCGAGGAATGATTTACGAAATGAACTCCGCAGTGCTGGTTCAAAAAGAATCTAACACTCCAATATAGCTGCAATATTTGGGTACATCACAGGAATCATGAAGAACCGAAATCAGCCTGGAAACATCGTACTGATGAAGGAGTTCCAAAATGAAATCTGATCCTGAAAACCACAACAAACGGATCCTGAAAACCACAACAACCGGAAATTAATTCGTAAATCAACCGCTTTTGATTGATTTTGTATATTCCATGCAATACCTCATCGCCATTTGGTGAGCGCGTTGCACTCTGACCTTTTTCATTCACTCACTTATATTTTCAGCTTGCCTGGCGATTTTGAAACTTGATCGCTATCACAAACGCGCTGAATCATAAACACTGTATGTATTCAATTTCTGAGAACAAAATACGTGAAAACAAAAAAATCCGGCCTCGAAGATTAATAATGGTTTTTTGGGATGATCGCAAGTTTTTTTAGATAAAAACCTGCTTTGTACAGTAAGGGTAATATAGATTTCGCTGGGTAACTCGGTTTCTATTCTGTAACTTTTGAAAAAAGGAGAGAGTTGGACCAAATTAAACTGAGTTTATTTTGAATGGAAATTTGGTGATTTCCGACAGCTGAATTGAACCCACATTTGCAGAACTGTTGAATGGATCTTATCAAGAAATCTAGCCTTGCTTTGACCACATTTTTGTTAGAGTTTTCGTTCTAATTCGACTGGATTTGAATTCATTTTTATGTTTTGATTATTTGACTGGAAGTGGTTTTGATTCATTTTCTCCCATTAATGGGAGAACAATATTGCAGTTGAAAGATTACATTGCATGTGCTCGAGTTGAGTGCAATCCAAAGTTGGATGAGGATGCGGCTGTTAGTTTGGTGAATGCGTATGTCGATATGAGACGAATTAGAAAAGGTCGCGGTCAAATATCCGCTTATTCTCGACAATTCGGGCGTGACCTTTCGTTGAGATTTGTCAGGAAAAAGTCAAGTGGACCGGGACAGCCAGAGTCGTAAAAGTGGTTTTTGGGACTGGATTTGTTTTTTCATCGGATTAAAGAAATTGTTCAGTCACTGGTTCTATATGTGATCCGCGACGCATAAGATAGGTGTCTTCGCTTGTAACTGAATAACCTGGCTTTTCGAACAAAAGTTAGTCACCTGGTAACCTTAAAAATTAGACAAATAACCACTGCAGTTCCTGTAAAGTTCCTTGTTTTATTCCACTCCCCTGCACTTTCTCACACACTCATGTCTCATTACGAAGAGAGCGACATATTTAACACGAATCACGAGCTAGCCTTGGATGTCCTAAACTTGAGGCTGGAAGATGGCTGTCCTCAAGAAATATTGGACAAAATCCGCAAGGTGACTTTCCTCCTAATTTCTTTCGGCAATTCTTTAAAAATTTATTCGATGAACAGACAGCGAAGGTCAATGGGGCAGGGCCAATCGGGTGGTTTATTGCTCGACTGGCAGCCAGATCGGCGATTGCAACAATGGTTGGCGATGTACGGCTTTATACCAGCGCCGAAATGGTCCATCTTAAGCCATCATCTTACACTCGCCCGAATATGTTCTTCGCCTTGACCGCCCATCCAGACTCAACAAAATCACGAATATTCAAAAAGGTTCTGCAGTCGGTGGAGCAGGTTGTTCCTAACGAAACAAATCAGCTCTTCGATAATCCGACGACGCGCCGAGGTAATATTTTGTATCGGATCTGTGATTTCCGCCAAGAGGGAACCTACTCGTAAATATGCACAGCCAAAGCTGTTCGAATCGAACAACGCTAATTCAGAACGTCTTTCGGTTCTGAGAGCTGGTTTGAATGCCGGTGTTTGTAGCACTTATCTTGCCAGGGGGGTGGGGGACTATTTCGGACATCGTTTACGCAGAACCGATAACCCAGTTTTTCCCAGACCATGGTTCCAAAAAGAGTGGTCCACATACATGGCGGTCCGCTTAATGACCTTTAAGGCACACAGAATAATGACATTAAGCGGGCGGTCATAATTTCATTGTGGATTTAACTCTTAGCAGTTTTCACTGAAAGGTATCCGGTAAGACAGACAAATGCATGAAATTGAAAACCTCCCCAATGCATAGAAACGCACTTCAAAAGCGGTTTTTTATGCCTTCACTAGAAGCCTTTATTAACCATTTTCGAGTGGTCAATATGCCAGTCAATGGGGCCTTCAGATGATTCAAAAAAAGGCTTTATAGCCATCATTGCCAACGTAGCTTAAAAGCGATAAGAAGGTGAAGGCGGCTTCAAATCCACTTCTAGTACGAAGTCCCTTCAAATCCACATTGAAACTGTTGCCTTCGATTGCGATGGCTTTTTAATTCAATCGTTTGGTTTAGAGATCTAATCAACAGATACCAGATTGATACGATATGAATATGGATTATTAATTACTGGCTAGATTGATATTTAAATTTGTGTTGTTCTTTTTGACTTCCCTTATACATGAATTAAACATGTTACATCGGCTTCATATTTATAGCTCTTGAATTCAGACAACGCAACTAATGTGGAACTTATGACAACAATAATGACAAATAAACGGCAAATGAATCAATGATTACGACCACGACAGCAAAATCATCCAGTGACAATATTCAATAGAACGAGGAGCTAACAAAGAGGCGTACTTGAAAATTCGCGAGGTACAAATAACAGTTTATCCAAAGTGAATTTAATGGCAAAAAACTAAGCTGATTCTTCGTCTTCATCAGCGAGTGTAGAACTGGAGGACTCTGCTGGCTTGTTTGATTTCTTTTTTGGATTGGACTGGTTGCAGACATTTCCCATTGCGGCAGTGACCACACCTTTACTTGGACACTGAATATCCTTCCGCTGGCAGTAAGTAGCGACGAACTCTAGAAAGAATATTTGTCAGCTCACTTATTAGGCGAGAAGACGGTATTCAAGAAATCAAAACCACCGCAACCACAGACAGGCAAAGAATTGACCTCGAAAGGTCTATTGGATTTTTTTCGCATTGTTCCTTGACTGTGAATCGAACAAAAGCTCTCTCAATTCATTTGACGGTATTAAATCTCGATTATGTTTTTTTAGATTGGAATGAGTTTAACTTCAACGAACCGTCTCAAAAATTCTCACTTGAATTGAATTATAGAAAGACTGATTTCGAGGTATGAATCGAGGTTCTCAGCTAGTTGATTGAATTCAAAACGTACCTCGGACAAACTGGGTTTTGGTGGCGTCCAGCGCTGGTCGGTTCCCGGGTGAATTGTTCCCCGTGGGACAGCTATTTTGAAGTTCGCCTTTGGTGAATATTTCCCGCATGCTGTAACGAAGAGCCATTGTCCAACGATTGATTCCCTTGCTATCGCATTTGACCTATGACAACATAAGTGGGTCAATCAAATGAACTCTATGTTACAACAAGTTTTCGCGAAGAAATATCTAGTCAGAAAAAAGTTAGGCCGAAGAACGCTTACGATAAATTTGCTGATTTTGTCAGCAGTCGACTTTTCTGGAATTAAGCCTGCTACCGTCGGGCCGTCCAATTCATCGACCCGAATTTCCAAATCCCCCATCGAGGCGGCAATATTCTGGAGGTTCCCTTCGAGACCCTTTGAAAAACACAGCAAGCAAAAAAGTTAAATTAATTGATCTATACAACTAATTAAAATGATTGTTCTGTACCTCCAACGTGCTCTGATGCGCGTTTTTTAATTCTGTCATCAAAGCATCCAACCGCTCCACTTGATTATCCAGCTTGAGGGCAAGAGCGTCGACAGCCTTAAAAAATGATTGAATTAATGTGTGAAAGGTCACCGATGTCGTAAAATTGAATCTTTCTCAATACATCTCAATTTTTAATTGCTCACCATTCGAATGCTCTGAAATTCGAACACGGATGGACCGTTATCAGCAAGTTGTGATGGTGTCTTGAACGAAATTATGTCATGAATTTATTGTATCAGCATCAAAATGGTAAAGTTTACTTGCCGATTGATTTGGCTGCTAAGCATGTTCCAGTTTTCCGAGCGTAATCAAAGCCGCTCGGGAATATGGGTTGGTGACCTTTTCTGCAGCATCGTCCACAGCGGACAAACCTGGGGGTAAAAAAAAGTTAAACCGGTAGCAACAGTTGCCATCGGGTAAAGCCGCTTCTATAAAATTAATGGCTGGATTTCTCAGTGGTCTGCCGTATGATCGCCAACCGATGCCGCTTCTTGCCGGACCGACTCTACAACCATTGTTTGAAATGAAACTGTATGTTCAGTTTTCTGAAAACATCTTACCTGCGTCGTTTCGTTATATCAACAAAGCGCTGTTTCGTTTTAACCTCAAAGTTTGAAGAGTGATTCAAAAGGTACTGATTTGCCAGGAATTGTTTCATTATGCTCCTGCATGCGTTTCGGGTTGAATGGCAGTGATTTTTTAGATAGTTGTTCCGCGACTCGTATGGAAACAAAGATGATTCTGGAAGTGCGCCGTGTAATTCGACTTGTTTCGCGAGATGTATGAGATAATGCACGTTCAATCCATAGGTTTTCTCACCTAAATTCAGAAGAAGATGTAATTTGGGACATTGGTTGTACAACCAATCTTCCTTGGAGACAACAGGATTTAAAAGCTGATAATGTGACCTCTATCCTAAAAATTCTGTTGTTTTTATCAAGGATTACCATAAAGGCTTGAGTAGTTCGCGCAAAACTGATATAGCAGCGCACGTGCATAGATGATATCCGCCGGCGATATCAAATTGGACGACAACAGGGAAATGGCTTGCACAAGAAGTGACCAGTGGTTGAAATATTCTTGGGGCATGATATCTCGTACCAAAACCGAGTAATAGAAGAACCAAATACGGTATTCACTCCCTTTCCAGGACTTTGTGTCAACCGTTCGTGGCGACCGAGTTATATGTTTCGGGATGAGTACTGGAGAAAGTCTTGAATTGACAATAGTTTGCTGGAATTTCATGCGTTGAATAAGTTTAAATGATTTATAATTGTAATGAATATTGGTATTTTTTACCTCAGCTTTGTTTAAATAGCAAGGTAAGCCAGGTTTTTCAAACCACAACCCGAACACGCGCTTGACGACACCGAGAAATACGCAGTGTAGTTCGTCAATTAGAATGGAATCGGGTAAACTTATGCGAGGAAACATGCTGAGCGATGACTTGCCTTTGATGCCGTTAATCTGTAGCATAGAATTTAATTTTACCTAACTGAATAGGCACAGAATCAACACCGTTTACAATCTTGATCTTGTCATCCATCTCGGTTTGGTGAATGGTGATACGTGCATCACGAGCCATTAATTCTTGGTCTCTCTGTCTGGGCAAAACTGGTTCGATTGCGTCGGCGGTCATCTCAAACGGTATGTCGTAGCAGTGACAAGTACCACTTCCACTGACCACCGTCTTCCCGCACACTAAGCAATAGCAGCAACCAAATGTTCCATTATGATTTTTCATATTTA
This sequence comes from Isohypsibius dastychi, assembly GCA_034696485.1. Classification (NCBI taxonomy): domain Eukaryota; kingdom Metazoa; phylum Tardigrada; class Eutardigrada; order Parachela; family Isohypsibiidae; genus Isohypsibius; species Isohypsibius dastychi. Next base: position 23,315 of record JAQIWT010000174.1, on the reverse strand, counting down.
AAAACATTGCTTTGGCTGGGATGTCTCCGATGAATTTGGTCACATAAATTTTGCAGTAAAAGCCACCGTCCGCTGTAGTGAGATATAAACCTTTTTGATTGATTAGCTCGCAGTCCTTCACAATCATCTGATGAATGAAATCGATGGGTGGTTTCTGTGCGGTTTTTTTAATGTTATGAGCTTGTTCCTTCATTCTCGCTATCAGAGAAGGTTAAGACTGCCACAGAGCAGCAATGAGCATATTTCCTGACAGAAACCTTATCAAAAAAACAAGTGTTGTTAGTGAATAATACTGCGCTGGATTTTAATTCAATAAACCTCTGCGATTTCGGGAGCTCGTTTATTGTCAAAAAAAATGGCCATGCACTTCCACCATCGTTCTTGATTGCGACCCCATCAGAATTTAAAGTCAGCGTGAGTATTCTCCAGTTTGGGCATAGTGAAAATAGACTACAAGGCAGGCTTATAATCATGATTATAAGCCTGCCTTGTAGTCTATTTTCACTATGGTTTGGGGGCAAAGTTGGCATTGCTTTCATAACTGTTCTGTGGAAATCACCGTCTGTGGTATCTTTGATGTACCCATCTTTCCGAAATTCCGCCTCATTCCAAAAACTGAATTTTTTACCTGTTGGCCATGTTAAGCATTAATGGGATGTTTTGACCGACAAAGATTCAAATTTCGAAGTTCCAATCCAATCATTGATATCTCACAATCAAATATATTCAATACATTGTACAATTATTATCGCTAGCTTTAGAGGGTGTAGCTTTACCGTTCGCGATGTGTTTCAATTGTATTTCCAGAGAGGCAGTGGTAAATGTGTCAATTGGCGCCGCGATACCTCTGAATTAAAAGATGTTATAATTTCATAATATTTAGAAAATATTGGCCTCGCATCACCCGTGTTGTGGGCAGTGTTTTTCCATCACAATCGCTTCACAAGCTTTACAAATTGCGTGTTCCACAACGTTAGAGACAAGGTCACTCATAAAAATGTCATTCATGGTGACTTGTGACCAGTCCATATTAGGCAGCTTTAACAACTTTACAAGAGCCTCGAGGCAACGCTGTGACAATCCCAACTGCTGATGAATAATGCCAAGAATAGCACTAGGATTTGTTTGTGCAGTTTCGATAACTTCAGGATGAATTTGAGTTTTTGACACTGGTAGCGATAGTTCTTGGACTTGGTCAGCTTCGTCGAAATCATCCGGTATCTCAAAATGAGAGCTTTCAGGTGTCCGATCAAGATCTAACAAAAAAATGACACAAACCCATTTAACCGAACTTTTTTAATTACCCGATTGTTCATTCTGATTTCAGGTGTAATATGACTAGATGAATTAAGATTTATTATTTCTGATATTGAATAGATTTGCTCATTCACTCACCAATAACTGTATCATTGATAATTCCAGATAGCGGCACATTGTTTTGTGCACGTTGAGTTATATGATCGCGAACATGAGGCCTAATGGTCCTTCGATACTTATAAAGTTTTCCACATTCAAGGCACTCAAATATGTCTTTGGCATTTTGTCGGAATAAAGCTTCTTCAGCGGCCACATCATAAATTCGAGGCTTGCCTGCCGACATAAATGCAGCCTCAAATATTACGGAAAACGGATATCTGCCAAAATCAATGTCCAGTCGATTTCAAATGCCATTTAGAATTGAATCCATTTTACATCCAGTGAAATTGGAATTCAAGTGCAATTGAAAGGCCTTTTTATGCAACTCAATTAGGAACCCACTTCAAATAGCCGTCTCATTTGCCCGGCTAAAAATCGATAGCGGAATCCGCAACGAAAAGTGAATGAATCCAGTAGGATTTGTGTAATTATCCTGGAATTCACCGACCGAAAGACCTGCGTGAGTCCGTGCCGGCACCAAGAGGTTTCTTGCACAAAAATGAAACACCGCTTCCAGTCTGGGTTGCCGGGAGCGCCTACCGGATTCCGGAACGGTAGACCCCAGTATGCGCCGTTCACTGTTAGCACCCGAAAAATACGGGGAAGACGATTCTGTTACAACCACAAGAGATCCAAACTTTGTGACCTTTACTGATAAGCAGACATTGACTGATCTGTTTCAGAATGACAAAATCATCTGCACAAAACCGATATTTCACAAAAAAGGATTCATTAGCATCTAACCGTCACAGATCATCATTATTAAGCAATTAATTGAAAAACAAACCGAAAATAATTCAACGAGGATTCATTAATGATAGCGACGTCGCAGATGAAAACAAACAAAAGTAATCTAAATCGAACCATCAGAACGTTACTGTTCAGGCTTCTTCCACAGCATCGCTTTTTCGCTTGCGTCGGGCTTCCGGGAAGTATTTCTTATTCAGGACATCAAACTTGTCATCCTTCCATTGTGTCAAGGTCTATTTCACCCAATTCCCAGAAATAGGGCGATCTTGCATCATCAAATATGCTGAAACACAATTTTTGTGTCAAATTTGTTTCATTCGAAACAGCAGCGACGTCGCTAACCTTTGATAGTCTGGACACATCCTTCCCCAATTAACATTGGCATTCCGACTTTCGGACAACCATGATGTTTCATCTCTAAAGCCCGGATGAAAAGAGCTTCAACTGAGTAGTCATCCGGAAATAACTTCGTGAGAAGAACGCGGAGGAACTTTTCATTTGGAAGCCGTTGTTGCTCTTCTTTTCCGAGAAACGTCTTCCAGATTTTGGCAATGAAGACAGGCGTTCCCGGTGACATTGGCACAAGTAGAACCTTTCCCAACCCGTCCATCTGCCAAGGATATTTGTAATCTGCAATACAAAACACTTAAGGCGACGTCGCGTTCAGAGGGTTGATATTAAAACTGCTCTTCAGGGTGGTTTTATTGAATGAAAATGTAGATAAATAACCCGGCTAAAAACCTTCCGTTCAACAATCAAAATCGAAAACCAATCTGGCACAACTGAATTATGTTTTACGGTTTTACAGTTGAAATGCAAAATCTCACCTTCTGGAACTTCGGGTAAATCATGAGCTACAACGACTTTTTGTGGACCAGCTCGGCAAGGTCCACGTATTCCAGAAGGGTGAAACCCACGCGACGTCGCAACTGCTAATGAATGCAATCATTAAAAAATGGAATTCGTACTGTCGGTACGAGCTTACCATTAGCCCGCTGCATACTGCCAGACTCTCCATTGCCCGAACCTCCTCCATGTTGCAAAATTCCATGCGACGTCGCAGCTGTAACATGAACATGAAATAAGATGAGATAATAATATCAATTGAATGCGAAATTAAGTTGATTTCAAAATCAACAGCAATCGAATTGAAGCAGGATGTATACGGGCTTTGTGTAGAAAACTCTAAGCCAACAAACCTTTCAAGTGTGGTTGATCCGTTTTTGTTGCTCCATTCCGTACAATTCCTTCATTCCGCCCAACCAAACCAAGCGACGTCGCACCTTGAACACCAATATTATTTTTGAAATCATGATGGAAATGGTTTAACAGCAGGTTTATTATGAACAGAAGGCAGCATGAAAAACTGTCTGAGAAATTCCCTGTGATTTGTCAGTTTTCGTCTTACCGCTCTTGCATCCATCTGTTGCCCGCCTAACTCCAGGTTCGCCACATTTGGGTGCTGAAAAAGTGGGAAATCAGAATGAAGCAATACACTTATAGTGAGCTCCGTAACTTACCTCTCAAGGTCGCTTCCAATGTAGATACACTGCTTACTTCTTTTGATTGCTGAGAAAAATGCGACGTCGCACCTACAACTGGTAAGACCTGAGTTTAAATCGGCAAATTCATTTAGATATTTTTTGGCATACCTTTTGTACTGCCTCCACTTCCTGTTGGCCGGTTATCTGGAACGCGGGTGAGTGGCAAGGATGCTGTAGAAAAATTGCTTTGGGTAATATTATTTTGAGATAGTATCAAATTTACAATATTCCAAGGACAATATTTAAAACTTTGTCTCTTTTGTCATGGCGGCATTAAAAAACGTAAAGTTGAAAGTTTGAACACACCTGCCGCTGATGTGCTCTGTCGATAATTGTTTGCAGTTCCTGGTTTAGTGAGCAAATTACTCATCGGAAAATCTGCAAGTAGCTCAAAATAATTATTTAAATTATGGAAACTATCATGATCATCGTACAATTTCCAATTCAAATTTTTCAGCAACTTACACTTAGAACTGGAAATCACAAAAAAACGGACTTACGTTTGTACGGTTTATTGTTTCCCGAAACTACTGAATATGGATTATCCAGCCTCCTATCGGTGATTCGCGACGTCGCGCCTGAAATCGAGAAGTTATAAATTAATCGCTCGAATTGAGTTTAACTATCAAGTTGGGAGCTAAGAATGTGTAATCCTTGCCTGAACAAGGGGTGACATCTTTCGAGATGGGTGATTCTGATCTGAACTGGCTGCGAGAAGTTGCTTGCGACGTCGCACCTTAGGAAGTTAGGTAAATTAAGTCAAGGAAAAAATAAAATGTTGATCAAGAAAGAATGATGAGAGTGTTTCAGTAATGACGAGGCGGATTAGGAAATTTTCGATTTATGAGAGAGAATTTAAGAAATTTATGTTCTATGCCGACGAAGTTGAATCGGTTACAAACTCACCTCGCATTTGATCGTGCTGATTTGTGCTGGCTGGCGATTCCATTTCGTCGAACCCAATACCTGTGAGCAATCCAGGTACTCATCAACAAACTGAACAAGAGGGACCAGAATACAACAGCCAAAATTACCTTCCTCCCCATTCTCAAAACAGTTGGTGACAGACTGACCATCGAGATTGTCGCCGAATAATCCTGAAATCGAATTTTTCTGTTAATTGTTCTTTCGAATCGACTGACAAAAATGGTTCGCAGCGCACCTTTTTCCGGTGTTTCTGGAACATATCCCGAAGATGCAACTTTTTCTGGCGACGTCGCTAAAATCGAAGATGTTTTCAGTATACCAGGTAAAAAGAAATTCGAAGTAACAATTTCTGCGAACTGTACGATTTTCAGCAGTTACAAAAATTTTACTGGATCACTTAATTCGAAAAGGATTCGAAAACCTAATTCGCAAGGTTTTGCTTACCACTCAGCTGGTTTGGCGATATCTCGGATCATCTTGTAGAGCTCGGACTGTTATTTCGAGGGCTGCGCTGTCCACGGAACTGCTCCTCGTCAACTGCACTGTCTTTCATTTGGCAATCAACAGCGACGTCGCTTCCATGAAATTCTTTCCGCGGGCTCCGAACACAGTTCCCATCCTCTTGTTCGAGCGTGGGAGCAGTTTTTCGACCACGAGCACCTCCGCGTTTTGCTGGTTTCATCAGAGCCTCAACAAAAGCAGAGTGAAAAATCATACTACAGTTTGGAGACATTTACATATACCTCTTGAGCTTTCTGCAGGAGGGCCAGTTTCTTAAGAGCAGAGGACTCCTCAGAACAGACGGCCACGATTGTAGCGTTGAAAAGCTTGTTTGCATATTTGTCCTTTCCAAACCAAACAGCTTGCACAAATGTAGAAGGCTCGAGAGGATACGAATAATATCCATCGACACTCGTCATGGCAAGCACTGGCAGGACTTTTCCCACTTCCGGAGACATCACTTGAAATTTGCGATCATCGGTGAACTGAACGACCAAATATTCTAAAATCAAATGGAAGTTCAGAAAAATGTAGAACAAATTTACAGAACGGCAACTCCTCACCTCCCAGCTCTCGATGTTCCTTCAAAATTTCGTCGAACGCAGTACAAGGCGACGTCGCCGTTTTGCTGGCTTTTTCGAAATCAGGCTGGAGACTTCTGACGCAGGACCTGTTTCTAAGAGTAGAAGAAACTTGCGTTCGAGACATATCTGAGATGAAAATCAATTCGAGAATTGAAAGCTGAAAAGACAAATACTGGAGCAACCACTTTATGAAAAGAAAAAGCTCTGAAGAAAAAAGCGCGAAATGAGAATGTGAAGCGAGCACGAGGGGGAAAGGGGGGTGGATGAGGCGATCAAAACAGACCTTTGTTGTGTCAGCCAACTGGAAGTCTGTCTTTGAGCGGGGAAACCTGGCCCAGTCGTGGGGACATACGCATACGTGTTGCGACGTCGCGGCTACGTCAAACGTAGACGAAAATAACGGTTGTTGAAAACTGAATGTTTTGGTTTTAATATTTTCGGAAAATGTCCTCTAACCTTATTTATAAAAAAGGGAATCAGGCGCTGAAGCTGACCGATGATGGACGTCCTATCACCAATCGAGTTACAGAATGGCGGAATCGAAAACGGAAAATCGATGAACGCGCAGCAGGTGCTCTCTTACCTCCAGATTTTCAATTCGACACTTCAGCTGGGAAAATTTCTGCGTTCCCGAAAAGTTTTTGTTCTGGAAGCGGAGAAACAGAGTCCCAAGCTAGCAACGTCGCTGATGAGAGAATTATTGTTGAAACCGATGAGTTCCAGGATTACGAAAATGAACGGTCAGATGACGGAATTGAAATGGAAGACCAAAATTATTCGGTGGCCATTGACAGGAATGACTTGTCTCCATTAGAATCGGCATCGCTGCTGATGGATTGACTTAAATGGAGAAAGCACGGTCATACGAAGGAATCGTTCAAAGACAATCTGGCGACTTCATATTTATTTTTACGTGAGCTCGATTGCAAAACCAGATTTCCTTCCACGTTCCATCACTTCAAAACAATGTTCAGCGACGTCGCAACATCGATGACCTTGAATTATTTTTGCCCGGATCACGGAGTATTATTGTGGTCGAGAAAGTCTACTGAAAAATTAACGAATGAGGAGCTGATTTGCGACATCGAAGGAGCGGTTTTTAAATCCGAAAATCTGACTTTCAGTACCAGTCTTTGCGTATCGATTCGGGAAAATCTTCTGAAAATACTGAATCAGTATGGCGAAACGGTTCATGGAATACTCAGTAAAAGGACTACAAGAGAAGAGGTTCGACGCGACGTCGCAACTGGAGATTTCTGTAAGTCCCTAAACTTGAACTTTTGGGATCTGACACTTATTATCCACCTCGACGGCGCTGATTCCTGGTCGAAATCCTCAAAACTCAAAGCCTGGATGGTTCATTGGGTACTCGCTGAACTTCCGCCGGAACTGCAAGTTGTCACAGCTACATTGCAAATCATCTGGGTTGGCCTCTCGAAATATTTTCCTTCTCGCAGAGAGCTGCTGCGAAATTTTATCGATGAGATGAAGTCTATGCTAACGGATCCCATTGTATGGCAGTGTAAGGGAATGAATGCGAGGTCGCGTGTTTTTGTGATATTGTGCTTGGCTGATACAATGGAGCGTTTTTATTTATCCGGAACAATGGGACCAGGTGGGAGATTCGGATGTACTATGTGTGAGATCGCGACCACGACGTACTGGGCTGATCGAGTCGGAAGACCAAAGTCTCACCATGCTACATATTTATATGAAGCAACGCCATCAAGAATGCGCACTGACGAGTCCATCACCCGGCTTGCGGATACCTTGATGTTATGTGAAAACGAGTCTAGACGTGAAACAATGGCAGGAGATGCAAAATTAAAAGGTGTGTATACTACTCGAACTCTAAAGATTTAACATCGCTGATCAGCGACGTCGCTTTGTTCTGCAGGTGTTATGGGAAGATCACCATTCCATGCCCTGTCGAAATTCGATTGGGTAAAAAGCCTTCCGGTTGATTTCATGCATCTTTTCTTCAAAGGATTACTTCCTTCTTTATTTGACGAGCTGAACTTCACACCTGCTCAGATCGAAATTATCGATGGAAAGACATCCCAGTTCGACATCCCAAGTTTATTTTCAAGAAAAATCCGCAGCCTAAGGGAAAAGAACCAGCTTAAAGCTAACGAATGGAGAGATCACCTGATTTTTTCTTTGCCGGCGTTTTACGGAACACTTACTGATGAACAACTGGACTTGTGGGAACTGCTTATTAGTGTGGCAACTACTGCATCCTTGGATGAAATCTCACCTGGCGACGTCGCCTCTTTAGATAAGGAATGCCCCTTATTGGTGGAGAAAATCCAGAAATATTGCGGGCCAGGCTTTATGACTTCGAATGTTCATCAAATAATGCATATTCCTTTTTATTGTCGGCAGTTGGGGAGTTTAGCAAGAATATCGACAATGCCATTTGAAAGTGCCATCGGCGTTGTGGGGAAGTTTCGAAAAGGATTTCATCGAGTTTGCGAAGAAATTGCTTCATCGCTACAAATGCGGGATATAACAAACCATTTGATCGCAAATGTTCCAGACGAGAGCCTCTCGGATGACATACGTTCAACCATCGAAAGACTATCCAGAAATTCTGTGCACCACAAAAAAGCTTTGAAAACCTGCGATGGAACCTTATTGGGAAATTCTGAAAACCAGCGTGCACTACAGAAACGCGACGTCGCATCGTGGAATATTCTCAAACAGTACTGCTCTGAGGTCGGACTTGAAATCGATGCTATGCAAATTTTTCCGAAGATGATCCTGAAGAGATTCAAAATTTCGATCAAGCAATCCAAAAACGACGGCTTCGCTGACAGCATGATTTATTTTGGTCAAATGCTCCAGGTAAAACATATTGCTCATGACGGAAACCCGGCGACGTCGCCTGTTTTTTTGTGTCGAACTTCAGAAGTGATATCAGAAAAACCTTTTAAGTCTGATTATCGTTTACCAAATTTTATCAGATTTGAATGGAAATCAGAGTGTATTGCGCTGCGATCAAATGTACCATTCAATCCAGCTATTGAATTTAAATTAGAGAACTACTCTGTTGGTTACGTGATTCCACGAATTCTTTACTTGTCTGATTAGTCTCATCATAAAATGAAACAAAAACAGTGCTTCGCGAAAGTCAACCAAAGCTGATAACTGAAACTTCAACTCGTAAACTAGGTAGACAGTACTTCTACCAAGAAAACAAAAGCTGTTCCTTAAAGTGTGAACAAACGAACCGAAACATAGGTCTCACCATCCTTGGTAAACTTCACAGGCTGGTCGAGAAAGTGCTGCTTCCGGTAATCGATGGAAATGATCGGCAACTGATAGCCTGGTGGGAGCGAGAACGCAGCGCGCTCTTTGCAGACTCTGAAACAAAATGAAAATTAACAACAGTCCATACTTGCGAAGTCGCAAAACAGTCAGAGAAACGAAACCCACCCTTCCAATAACCAAGTTGAAGACCAAATCCGCTTCCGCTTCGTAAAGTAAATATTGTGCTGAATACGGTGCATCCAAATTTCCCAGGCTGCGATTCCCAGTGGATAATTCATTCCACACGCTCGACAACGAATCACCTGTAAGAAACAGAGCGACGTCGCTAAAACAGCATTCTCGAGATAAACTGATGATGCAAATACCTGCAGATTTGGATGAAATGTTTTGTAATGTCGATCAAGTTCTTCGCGGCTGAATAATCTCATTCGGCAGTTTCTATTGCCATGTCGAGAATTCATCACATCTTTCAAGTCATGAAAGTCGCAGGCATCGTATCGCATCGGGCACTCATAATTCTCGCGGGTTCTGGAAAAGGTCTGTAAGTTAACTGCTTGGTAAATAGAAAGACTTTACAATACCTTTTGTCAAGATTCGCCAGAACAAAAAGCTCCAAGCTCAAATAACGTTTAACGAGCGACGTCGCTGATTCAACCTGTTCCTTCAAATCCCACTTTCTTCCGCTCATTTCATCGTACTTCTGAACTTTTTTGAACAAAACAAACTGCCGAACCAGTTGTTTGCAAATTCCCGGCAGACAAAAACACTCGGCTATACGGACTGCCAACGGTAAACGCCTGAGGTGCAAGGCGTTTCCGATTGCTCTTCCAAAGTATTCGACTTGATAGCGGAAGTCGGTCTTCCACATCGGTCTCGCATCCGAAACGAGAACGTCGCAGATATCCTTATCACTCCATTCCATCGCAACAAAGCACCTTAAACAAGATTTCTCATGTCAGTCAACCATAAACTTTCTCAGCGCATTTTTAGTTGTTCATACCTCATGAGCCTAGCGACGTCGCTATAGGATAAAGACTGACAGATAAGGTGGAAAATCTCTTTGAAAACTGCAGTAGGTGTGTGGCATTCCCCGGCACTTCCTTGATCGATGTTTTCTGGAAAAATCCTGTAAAAAATCCAAAGAATGTTGATTCATGTAAATTAATTGAACTACCGGTTATTCTTAAATCTGGAACACAATTGCATACCTCATAACTTCCGCTAAAATGATAATACCCTTGGCGACGTCGCCTCCAACTCTTTTTTCACGACAACCGACGGCATCATTGAGGAGTGCAGGGAAGAAACGAACGAAGAAGTTGCATGGTATATTCATGGATAATACTGTATCTACCGCTGGGGCGAAATGACTGGCATCCTGGATAAGGTCCTCATGCGGCGAGGAAAGAGCTGTTCCTGCTGCGAACCCGTCAAACGCCAACCGATCAAAGACTTCGGGATCTTCCAATAAATCGAACAGGGTCTGATATTGAAGAAGACGATCGAACCGTTTGGGAGCATTGATATCATTTGGATTCTTGTCAGGGTGCAGTTTTAATTTCAGCAACTGAAAACAGGACCGGAAATCCTCTGAAGGCGACGTCGCCGGAATTCCCAGCAGATCTACGATGGCTCTTTTGATAAACGTAAGATTCAGAGTCTGTCCTTTCTCGATGATTTCTCTGGAAAATAACTCGTGATTAAATCAGAAATCACGATCACAGTAAAACATATAATAGATAAATCATTTTGAATCAAAATTCCAGTTCGTATTTTGCAAAAACAAAAAACTTACCGCAGAACAGGAAATCGAACCGCCAGTTCACGGATGGTCACTGTTGACCGAGCTTCAGAAATACTGAAACCTCCATACAATTCGCAAGAGAGAGACGTTGACTCCTCGCAAGGTACAGCTTGCAGATACGTTTCGGCAATGGGCAATGGAACTAGGAGAATCTTCAGTGAGATAAACGTTGGGTGAATATCAAATTCAAACATACGAGGATATTTGAGAAAACGCTGAGGAGTTAGGCCACATCCTTTCCCGATAGGACCTTCCACCTTCAGCTGTTCGGAATCATTTGAATCTTTAGCGACGTCGCTGACAAATGTTTCCTTGAGTTTCCGGTACAGATTATCCAGATGACGAAAAGTGATCGCATCATCAACAAGTTCTTTCTTGTATTTTTTCGAAGCCTACAAAGCCATACATTGCAAATTCCGTAACAACGTTTCAGCATTACGAAAACATGATGGAAGAACTATCTGAACTCGGATCTTCAAAACAGTATACCTTTTGGAATCCAACCAAATTTCGATCGCAGATAGCTTTGGCTACGCTTATCATTGCTTCCAGTTCCTTTCCGCCATATTTTGCAGCAAGTTTCCCGGAAGTAACGCTGATTACATCTGCAGCTCTGAGAGAAAGACATGTATTAAACAACATGCTGTACACAAACTTAAAAAAAGAATCAATTTAGGTATAAAAAGCAAAAATCAATGGTTCACTGGGCTAGGACCGGAAATGAAAATCCTTCCAAAACTTACGAGTTCAACATGATTTTGGAGAGAAGCGTGTATTTTAGCGCAATGATGGCACGTTTATCGTCAAGTGAATCCCATACACCAAACGATTCGTGAAAATAAAAATGAGCCGTTTTGAAATCATCGTCTATCGACGCGTGGATAACTCCGGTCTGCAGATCCAATTCAGCTCGCACCGCTCGTGATGATTGATACTCATACGAAGTTCGCCTTGCTCGGATTAAAGCGGATCTAAAATGTCAATAAATGTAGCGACGTCGCTGTTCTATGTTAATCTTATCTCAAACATTGAAAATTCATATCAAATCAATTTCAAAAAATCGTGAAGCCGGAAATAGTCTGGATTGTCGAACTTCCGCAAACAGGCATGTTACCTTGACTGTTGTACATCGCCAAGCGAAAAGTAGGTCTTGCTTTCAATAAGTTGGACATCACCCAGAAGCTGCTTATCATCCACTTTTTTCAGCTCCTTCAACAACGTGCTTGCTGCAAAAAAACTCAAATACTTCATCAAAAATAACTGAAATATTCCGTACCCAACGCGATCGCATCAGTATAGCGGGCTTTGTCGTAATATAAGTTCAAAAGACGAGCCTGAAAAAAAACAACCAAAAAATCACCCTACGAACGAATAAATCAAGCCGATTATCTAGAAGACCGAGAAAACCGCTTGCGACAGTCTGAGCAAAAAATGAATCTGACAAAAAATCAAGCTTGATACAAAGATCAAACAGCAGCCGGAAGTCAGTCGAAGAAATCAGTCATACCTCTAATGCTTGACGAAGATAAGTTCGCTTCTCGTTTCTCGTTCCAATCAATACACTCCTTGCACAATTCCACCTTGGAAGCACAACCGGAAGTTGAGATTTCACACCGATTTTCTGGATCCTAAATGTCCCTCGTTTCCATTAGTGAAACCAAACCAACCTCAGCTCCAGTATCCATATTCATGTTGAAATAAAAATCCACCAGCGCTCGAACCAGAGATTCCGCTTTGGCTTTGCTGATCAAGTTCAGAAAGGGACGAGTGTAGACTATCAGCGCCTGCAGACCTGGAAAAATCAAAAATTCAAAATAGACAAAGAGGTACAACCGATGTTTCGTAACAATACTGTTACGTTAATTTGAAATTTAAAATCTCAAAATATCGCAGAAATGTCACACACTCAGATCGGGAATAAAAATCTTCTTAAAAGAATTTTCGATACAAAATTTGATGGATCGAGTCCCATTTGATCCATTTAAACTTAGAACCAGATTCAGCAGAGACGCGAACCAGACTCAAAATCGTAAATTTTGAACGGAAACGCTAAATCTCAAAGCAAACCAGACCAGGAGACTGAAATTACCTCGCACTTCTTTCACTTTCGACAACATGCTTCCCAGCTCCAAAATACACTGCTCCTTGATTCTCACAGCTTCTTCATCGCTGACATTAACCCCAGTGCGCACTGAAACAAGAGATTCATCAGCACAAAACAAGATACTGAACAGAAATAACTGGAAAACAACTTGGAGGTTTTGTTGAGGTTTTCGAAGCTGCAACTTACCAAGCTTGTTCAATATGGCAAACGATTCCTGAGTATTTGTCAGCTTCATAGTCTGCGCTCGTTTCAGCTCAGCTGCGGCAGCCATTTTGACGACAAAAGAACTGGAGAAAACAATTCGACCACGCAACAACAGACTTCCACGTTCCGCTGACAAGATAAGATTACATCTCGATTTAAGGTGATAAAGAACTCAAAATATTCATCCACGGATCAGTTGAAGTACGACTCACGCTGTATTTTGATGAGGAAAGCACAAAAAAACACGAACCTGCAAAAACCCGCGAACACAAACCGAAAGCATGCAACGGCAAGGCAGACCCCCAGTAGCAGCCAAGCGGGGTAGCTCGCTACCGTGGCAAGGCAGGGGGGCCAGCAAGCCGCCGGTCTGCTTTGTCTCAGGTCAATTCTCGATTTACAGGCGGGTTGGATGCACGTAAGACAAAAGGGAAATTGAGGTCACAAAACGAGTTTCAATGCATTTATAAAGGCAGTGGGCCTTCACCACCGTATACGCTTCTATGCATTGGGTCCAGAGATCTTATTGAAAAGATTTCTTGATCCGGAATACAAATAATTCTCGAGCGAAAAAATGCGGAATATTAGCGGCTTGCTCCTAAATGGGCGTGCTCAATTTTGAATTTTTTTGAAAGATCCTTCCTCCCCCAACTGCATCTGTTTTATTATTTCAAACTACGGGGCGTACACTTGAGGAAAATCAGAAATTATTTTAGGAAGATTTACTTGACTGAAACATTTTGAATCCGAGCTTTTTATCTGCACATGTTTATCAACATTTGTTTTTCAGCACTTGAGACATTCATGTCTCTGACGAACGGGAAAGGGTACATTTCGACAGACGAGGGAGAAAGGACTCTGGAGGGTTTGGTGGGACCCTGTTCAGATATCCTCAACAAGTCATACACCAACGAAAAGATCGTCCGAAGTGTGAACGGCTGGGGTGTCAACTGTACGGAGCCGATGCTCGGGATGTTGGTCACCATCCATCCACCCTCTGCCGGAAGAGTGATCAGTGCGGCGAAAAAACAGAACGGCGTGATGGAAAGGCTCAGTCTAATACCCATGGATAAACGGAACAAACCGGACATCACCGAGAGCGAGAAAGCAGAAGACAACAGCTTCGACCGGGAATATGCAGAATTAGCCAGAATATTGACCGGGCAACGCGCAATTAAGACCGACTCACGTCAAGGAAATGGTCACCGTAAAAGATCCAGAACGGACCTCCCACCACCTTCGACATCAGCGAATATCATGGCATTCTTCCCGGATCAAGAAGCTCGTCAGTATATGCTTAACCTGCACCGCCAACAAGACCTGCAAGCGATTGAAACTCTGGATCGTATCAAGAAAGGGGAAAAGACTCAAGTCAGCGAGTACCCGGGCCACCTTCTGACCACACTCCTAAAATGGGCGTTCACCATCAACGCCGAGAGAGAGCTCCATCGTATCGCCAAAAGCACTGATAACATGAGACGAGAGATTGATCTCCTCAGTATGCAACTGGCAGCGTACTGGGTTCGAAAGTCCTGGAGGTACGCTGACTTGATGGTCAACCCCATAAAGGCCGATCCGTGGACCGCGTTGGTTCTTCTGACACCGGGGAAAATATCAACGCCAGGAATCCTGCAGGGAGCTCATCGGCTCAATTTAACACCGGAGCGAATTACATCAACTTTCGAGGAAATCGAGCGACTTGGTCTTGGCATAACCAAGAAGCTCAGATTCCCGAAAAGGGCTAATGGTAGGGATAACATCTCAACTCCCGTTTTGTTTCTGTGTCCACCGGATAAGGTCAACAGGTTAGAGCTAGTTGGAACAGGAATCGCTTTCAGCGAATATGAGTTACAATTCTTCGCTGAATATGTATTCCAAGATGCAGAAAGAGGTATACAAGAACGAAGAGTTGAGCATTTTATGTCGTTTTATCTAGATGAATAAATCTGAGTTCTCTGTTTATATACTCCAAGCTCGCATGGCTAAAACTCGTGATAAAAAACAAACCATCTGCTTAGCTGCTGCAATTAATTGCAAATAATCAACTGCCGCATAGTTGCCCATATAAGATGGCTGGTCTTGGAGTAGACATATGTTAAATATGTCATGATATATTAATATATGACTGACTGCGCTTGCGTGATCGGCCAGCTGTCGTTATGCGAAATGCCAGCTGTTAGCTCTATTCGCACGCTCACATAACATAACTGGCCAGTAAAGTTCGGGCAGTACGTTGGCAGACATTATAGTCCCTTGCTCGCTTGACTAGCTCCCTGAACCTGGATAAGGGCCATATTACGGCTGATGTTTCGAGGCCGAATCAGCAAGTAGTATTTTTGAAGTGGCTTTCTTTGACAACTACTCGCCTACTCGCCTGCTCGCCTGGTTGGAAGTCCTT
Organism: Isohypsibius dastychi; assembly: GCA_034696485.1. Classification (NCBI taxonomy): domain Eukaryota; kingdom Metazoa; phylum Tardigrada; class Eutardigrada; order Parachela; family Isohypsibiidae; genus Isohypsibius; species Isohypsibius dastychi. The sequence goes on along the minus strand of JAQIWT010000174.1, from coordinate 7,813 downwards.
GTAAGAACAAAATGGCGGCTGGGTCGCCGTTTCACTTGCTCGCCTGCTCGCCTGGTTGGCTGCCCTTATAAGAACAAAATGGCGGTTGGGTCGCCGATTCGCTTACACGCCTTGTTTTCACACGCAGACCACCATTTTCTACGGGGTTCTGCGGGAAGATTTTGATTTTAGTTGAATGGCGTATACAGTCCTTCTTCTGTTTAGTTGGGAGTAAGAAACATACAGAGCAGATACAGAGGGTTCATTTGAGAATACTTGTCTCACGTGTGCCACGAAGCATTCGTGGTTCAGAAGTGACTTCGATCGTAACATAGGAGTTCGAGTTACACGTCTTTTCCTCACGGTCACTTCGAATGATTAAGTGAGTGCAACCGTCTGACAGCCATTCCCGAAAACTCAAAATACCCGCGGTGAGAGTCTTGACCTTTCTGTATTGTTTGTCAGCGTTTCTGAAGTGAAGAAAATTTCTGTAGACACTGTACAGCCCTCGTAATTCTATCCCTCCAAGTCTGAGTTTTCAAACAGCATTCAGCCTTGATAATACTTCATCAATAAAACTTCAGTATTTAAACTCAACTGTAGTAAAAACTAAAACCACATAATGGCACGACTATTCTGCACCAAAATGGATTTTGCTGGAGAAATGAGGAAACACTGACTCGATGAAAAAGCTGACTTATTCTGACCACATGTTTACCACAATTAGGCGAAACGAGCAACATAAAACGTAGAAATGATAAAACAGATCCAGATTTACATAGAAGAGATTCGAAACTTATTTTGAGCCGGAAGTTTGAGCGACTGATCCGGAGGTCAAGCGTTGAATTCGTAAGTTCAGTTCTCGAGCTTTCTCTTTCGTCAAAACATATTCCAGCTGCAACAAAGGTGTCTCCAATTCAACCAGGTTTCGGGAGCTGGCAAATCTTTGGAGCATCAACAGAGCCTTATGCGCATCCTCAACTGTTTCTACTTCCGGCTCGCTGTTTCCGGACGGTGCGGAATTTTCAGTTCTGATGAATTGCGTCGGTGGACCGTGAGAAAGAGTTTCTGGTGTAGATTCATGGCGTTTGAGCGACGAAGGACTTCCGGTAGGAATAACCGGAACAGCTGAAAAAATAAGTCTATTCAACCCAAGAAAATCAAACTAAAATGTAACACCGGGAAGTTAGAATGCAATTCCAATGCATTAAGAATGGTATTAGAATGCAATATAAGTCGGCAAAGTACCAAAGATAAAACTTTAAGACGGATCGAAACTGGAAGAATTTAAAAATGAAATATTTTCAGAAGATATAATTTGTAATAATATCAAAATCGAAGTTGATTCCTAAAATGTACACTTATTCATTTCCATGAGGGCTCTCAACTCAACCACCGGAAATAAAAGAAAGAAAGATACCGTTCGATTTCATGGTGATCACTTCCGGCTGAGTGTGAGCTGCATTTGGTCCTCCCGGTTTGGTCGGGTGTTTTTCATTAGATAGGACAATACTCTGGTGTCCTCCTTTCCAATTGGACGGAGCTGATAAAAAAGGAAGAAATGCGATAAGGTCAAATGAACGCCAAGAATAAACACTCGAAAAGGTCAGACAGATTGATTACCGTTGAATTTTCATACGAACAAGAGTTATTTGAAAATCACTAAAAAAAGTGGGATCACTCACTTCTAAAACCTACAAAAACAAAAAAACGAATTTCGGAGAAAATGTCAGCCGGAAATTCCCACAAATTATTCAGGTAACATAAATACAAGAACCACGGCAAAGGAATTCAAGTTCAACAGAAAAAACTCCCTATTCCACACCGAAGAGTCAAAAACTCCAGCTTTCCAAGTGGGAACCAGATGTCTTACCTGCAACGACTTCCGCTTCACTTTTTCTCCCGCTTTTATCGACAAGTGGGGTTGCGGTAGGTTTGACGGTTTTCGCCAGATGACTGCTGGAGGAAGATGCAGAAGTTTCCGGTGATGGTTCGTTGCGCTTAACTACCGAACGATTTCCGACGGGAATTTCCGGCGACGCTGAAAAAACAAATCCATGAGTCTGAGATCCCAGTTTCTTCACAATCCTCCTTTTACATGCAATTTAATCGATAAGTATGATGTAGAGTATGATGAAAGTTTGAAGTTCTGAAATACTAATCGAACCAAAGTTGAAAATTAAACTAATTCAATTGAGAAACAACCGGAAGTCGAAAATTACCACTCGACTTGGTGGCAGTGATGACCACTTCCGGTTGAGTTGGAGCAGCATGAGATCCTCCGTGTTTGACCATCCTCTTTTCATCTGGTACAATGATACTCTGATAAGGTCCTTTCGAATTTGATGGAGCTGGAAAAAGATGGGTCAGTAACCGCATCAGACAACACATAATCCCTTGTTAATCATAAAAGTTGATTTTCTACCGAAGAGAATCCAAAAGAATTATTTGGGAAAAATATGGTCCTCCAACTTCTTGGTCAATTCCAATTGCAGAAATGTCAGGGAGCAATTCCAAGACAACACCAAGAAACCTCAACAAGTGAACTCATAACTTCGGATTTTTCAAATTAGCGAGAGCAAGTTCCAAATACGCCATAAGCAATTCTCGATTAGAATTCGGAAAAGTGAAACAAAAATAAAAACAACAACTGAAATGCTATTCGATCTGCTCGAAGAATTTCAAATTCTAAAACCTCAAGAAACAAACTACGCAAGCTTCGCAAAAATGACAAGAACAATTACAACATGCCAAAGAGTCATTAAACAATCTATTAATTCGCAGGTGATGCAAACTTTTCATAGCGACTCGGAATTAATTAAATGGGCTGAATATAGTCCAATAATTACTCAATCTGGATAGTTTACCAGAGACGACTTCCGGAAAAGTTTTCGAAACAACGGGGAGCTTGCTAGAGCTTGCTTTCTCTTTTCGAGTTTTGTAACTGCGTTTTTCTGCAGTCTTCATCCTACAAACCAACTCAGCGTTGTTAAATTAAAAGAAAACAAGAAACGCGAGTCTCACCTCTTGGCTCTCTCATTCTCCTGGTCAGCTCGCACTTTATTATCGAAAGTATCCTTCATCATGGAATCTCCCATAACCCATTCGTCATACCTACATCCAAACGGACGTCAAAAAACCACAAAACCCGAGGAGAGTTTCAACCGGAAGTGCTGACTTTTTACTCCAGCCAGTATAATGGATCAAGTACACTGCAACTTTCAGTTGGTTATCATCCGGATAACTGCCTAATTCTTTTTTCGTAATTTGAGCTTTGTGCCATTCTCCTTTGTTGACGAACAAGACATCCTCACCTAGAAAACAGACGAAAAAGGTGAAAATAGTTCATCTGTAATTTTCTCTTGGACACACCAACGACGTATTCAACGTTCAATGCTTCAAGGTCCAACGGTCCAAGGCTGTGATTCATCCGATTCGGAGAAAGAGTGGCACTCGTGCTGGGAGCACTCATGCTTTGGTTAATGATGGGAAAGATGTCTCTGACAAAATTCAGATGTTCCTCGTCGGTTTACGACGTCAGGTGGAATCCAAGCAGTGCACAGAGGGCATTCAGAGGTGCAAACTTAATAAGAATACACAATTCTGATCTCAGATCTTGGATCCTACAATCACGGAGATCGATGAACAACTTTCACGAAACAGATTAGGGAACATGGAAAAAATGCGAACAAAGATTCAAGCATGATACCGTACGGCCCCCAACATAACTGGACCCCCTGGCCCCCTTAACTGTGAAAGACCAGTGTACCCCTCACGAAACTTGCGAAATATACTTCCGGTGGACGCATCAAGCACAAAGCAGAACAGTTGTGCCTCTTTTGTATTTTTTGAGAATTTTGATTTATTTGTAGCACGTCACATTTCCCACAGAAGAAAATCGAATTATCGCAGGAAATTTAAATTCACGCGAAAACATTTCCGGCTAAATGAAAACGCGACATCCCATACCTCAAGCTACACTTGAAAATCACTAACAACCAGATCTCACTTCAAATCGTCTCAAAACAATTTCAGCCAACATCTCCAAAATTCATAAAAAAATGCCTTAAATCCAGATGGATCCACTTCCGGCGGAAACAGTCAGTTATTCTAATTGGCAAAATCCTCGAATCTTTGACCAGCCAGATTTCGCCATATGGTTCCGCCTGCTCAACATCAACTGCTTGGAGTTTCTTAAGTACAAGAGTGGAATAAAACCGCTGAGCGACTTCTTTTCGACTTTGATGACCGCGGATGAGTTCTTTGAAATTAACCGACTGAGATCCGTCCGATTTGCTATGGCGAGGTGTGTGTCGACGAGTGATCAGATTGGAGAACTGATCAAAGACCTGCTTGGTCACTTTGCTCATACGCCCATGATTATCCGGATTCTAGAAATAAAAACAACAACATTAGAACTGGAAGTCAAAATCAAAAACGCCCAAAATATTTTCTTTGGTCTTTTTTCCAACCGATTTTCCCATGACTTACCGCTTCTTCATCAACGCTTCCATTTTCGATATCATCACTTCCCAAATGCTTCTTCCGACTTGGTGCGGCAATTCCTGATCAGCATTGACATTCTCTTCTGAAAATGTCACATCAGCTGGTGGGACATCATCTCCAAATGTTTCGCGTTGACGTTTGCTTGATTTGTCCTTCCGGCGTGGTGAGCCGACATTCTCTTCCATTTCATCATTAATGTTGTTGGTATTATTTGCCGGCATGAATGCATCGTCAGGAGGTCCCGGCATATTCTCAAAATCTGCAACAAAAAACCGCATTTGTAAAAAAGAAAATAAATTCAAGAAATTAAAGAATTCAGACTTTTGAATTTTTTTCAAGAAAAAATTTCATAAAAACATTCCCAAAATTGAAACGAGAGACGTTGTAAAAATGGAGTACTCCGTATTCAAAATCGCCCGCGTGATTATAAAGCCGAGCGAAAGATCAACCAAAATTTCGCTTCGATTTGATATCCCGAATTAACTACGTTCTCTTTTCCGCCATAATTACTCAAGTAAGTTGATTGCAACCAACCCCATAAGCCTCAACGATGCCTGAACATTTCTCACCTGGGATATTTCTCATGCTCATGGAATGGCGAAGTGTATCCAGTTCCTTTGATGGGAAAAAGTCATCTGGAGAATCGGTGACTTCCAGTACGAATCTCGGTCCAATATTTTCGGCGAAGAACTACAACACAGAAACATGACAATCTCAATTCAAATAAACTCAAAAACTGCACACTCAGTCACAATTCCGATCAACTCAAAAAATTATCCCAATTTTTTTTTGAATAAAAATCAATTCCAGATTTCCGTTACCTTGGCCAATTTATTAGAAACTGACGGGAAATCATCCAACATCATCCCCGGTGTATTCCACATTTTATCTCCCGTCGAATATTCCTTAATCAGCATTTCTTGGAGCGTAGTCGGTGCCATCTCCAACTTCCTAACCAAATCGCTCGGATCTTGCAGTTGCAGCCTCATCTGATCCGAGGGAATACATTTCAGCTCATCCACAATCAGCTTTCGTTTTCGCTTGACTCGAGCTCGGTCAGCCATCGGACGAGGCGGAAGTGCAAAACTGTGATTCGATTGAAGTTCCACATCGTTTGTATTCTTGTCTTTCGGTTGTGATTCTTCCGGAACAACTTGTCCATCTCCATTTTGGTGATTGTCTAAGAATAAAAAATTCAGAAATCAAATTCAGAATCAGAAAATCAGGAATAAAAGGCGAATTCAGAACTGTTTTATTGGAGTTGAATCTAACCTGCCGGTTTGTCGGTCGGTTCCGGCTCAGATTCTTTTTCGGCTATTTCCGGAATCGGGTCGGGAAATATCGATTTAATCGCTCTCATTATATTGTTTCCCATTATTGTCCCAGAGCCAACTTGATCCTCAACTTTTACGCTCAGGAGGTTTGTGAATGCAAGTTCGGGACCAGATACCGATTCAAATCTTGATTAATGGAAAAGTATATTCATTTTAAAATTATATTTTTTATCAGTTGAATATCTGACGTGAACATTTTTGGCGGAATTTTGTCTGTATTTCATTCATTTTTTTTATTTTAGGCTATTTAAGATTTATCAAAAATTCAAAAGAATTTGTTTCGCAAAATATTTTTAAATTGCTAGAACTTATAGATGACCAGAAATCCACGGTCCAAGTTGTTCTACGTGAATATAATTTTACTCGATTATTTTGTTTCTTCATTTCCGGTATTCGCTTTTGTCGGACGCGAATTTGATTAAACATGTATTTTATTTATTCTGTAGGTTACCGAACCGGAATTCAAAGAAATCGCTTGCCAGTGGTTGCTTTCTTATTTCGAGTCTTGTAACTGCGTTTTTCTGCAGTCTTCCTCCCAAAAACCAGCTCAGCGTTGTTAAATTGAAAGTACACAAGAAACGCAAGTCTTACCTCTTGGCTCTCTCATTCTCCTGGTCAGCTCGCACTTTATTGTCGAAGGTATCCTTCATTATGGAATCTCACATAACCCATTCGTCATACCTATATCCAAACAAACGTGAGAACAAATCCAAACCCAAGTCAAATTTCAACCGGAAGTACTGAATTTTCACTCCAGCCAGTATAATGAATCCAGTACGCTGCAACCTTCAGTTGCTTATCCTCCGGATGAGTGCCTAATTCCCTTTCCCTGATATTAGCTTTGTGCCATTCTCCTTTGTTTTCGACCAAGACATCCTCGCCTGGAAAACAGACAAATAATAATATGGAAAACTAATTCATTTGCGACCAGATTAATTTTTCTCTTTGACACACCAACGACGAATTCAACGTTCAATGCTTCAAGATCCAACGGTACAAGACTTTGATTCATCCGATTCGGGGAAAGAGTGGCGCTCGTGCTGGGAGCAGTCATGCTTCCTTTCTAACTTGAAAGATGTCTTTGACAGAATTTGGAACAAAAGTTTCTCGTCGGCTTACGACGTCAGATGGGCTCCAAGACGGGCAGAGAGGGGCATCCAGAGATGTCAACCCAACAGGAATACACAATTCTGATCTCAGATCGTCGATTACACAGTCACGAACCTCGATCAACAACTTTCACGGAACACAGTTAAGAACATCGAAGAAATTAAGATGCAAGCATGATACCATATAGCCCCCCCAACATAACCACACCCCTGGTCGTGTTCTCCGAACTAGCATTCCGCCCCCTTGACTGTGAGAGACAGTGTACCCCTCAGTGTGCTGCGCAAAACTGGCAAATACTTCCGGTGAACGCATGAAAGTGTTTACTTCGTCCACACAGCAAAACAATTGTGCCTGTTTTGTATTTTTTGAGAATATTGTTCAATCGGAGCATGTCGCATTTCCCAAAGAAGAAGGAAAAAGAAATATCGAATAATCGCAGAAATGTGAATTCACGCGCAAACATTTCCGGCTAAATGAAAAAACGCGACATCCCATGAACCAAGCTACACTTGAGAATCGTTAACAACCAGATCTCACTTCAAATCACCTCAACACAATTCCAGTCCACATTTCACAAAATAAAAATCTGAAATATTTCCGTTCAAATATCAGTTCCAGATTTTATGACCTTGGCCACTTTATTAGAAACCTACGGGAAATCATCCAATATCGTTCCTGGCGTATTCCACATTTTATCCGTCAAGTATTTCTGGAGCGTTATCGGTGTCATCGCCAATTTTTTAAACCAAATCGCTTGGATCTTGAAGCTGTAATCTCATCTGATTCAACGGAATACATTTCAGCTCATCAACAATCAGCTTTCGTTTTGGTTCCGTGATTGTGTTGAAATAGGCGCAGCACCGATTCGATCAATGGACTGGACT
>JAQIWT010000173.1:0-30108 GCA_034696485.1 Isohypsibius dastychi | reverse complement strand
ATCTGACTGCCTCGCTACCAGTCGGAAGCTTTGCTATAACGCGCGCACGGTCAAACAAAGGACTTAGGTCACCTTAAGTGGAAAACTGTCAGAATTACGATAAATGACTGTTATTAATTACGTCAGAATTTCGATAAATTACTGTACACAGTGTTATCTAACCTGAGAAAGCTCAGACTGACGGTGATGAGCACGGTGATAGCAGCTATAGTGGACGACACTACAATAGTAGCGGTTTCCAGGCCTAAAATGGAGAGAAACAAGTGTTTGCTTCTTACATCGAGACCTTCGGCTTTTGGTCTCGTCGATTTCGTCACGAAAGACTCGCAAGCATTGTAAGTTTGAGCGAAATTACCTTTTTGGCACACAGCCTTCTGCCCCAAATATCCGCAATAGGGCTCATTCTGGGGTGGCCAGTCACCCCCTGGCCAATGTTCCTTCATGTTCACATCGACCGCCAACCGCGTCTTTGCAGACTGCGCCAGCTGTCGCAAGAATTCCTGATACAAAACTTTGAGAGCTCGACCCAAGTGAAACATGCTTCTGAACAGATACCTGTCTCTCGCCCGATTCACCGTCGAAAAATGAAGCGATCAGATCTTTCCTGCTTTCGCCCACAGAGTTAATGAGAACGTCCCCGTAATCGGTGGAAAATGACCGATTTGTCAGCTTGGCAGCAAGATGATGGCCAGTCAGCCTCCTTCCCTCCACATGCAGACTCTCGTTGACAACCTGAAGGCTGTACATAAGTAACTGAGATTTCACTAACTTCAACCTGCTTCACCTGTGCGAAAACAGAGACTGCTTGATATCCCGTATTGATAAAGCTGAACTGCAACACAGGTATCTAGCGCTATCTGCGGTAATCTTTAGTCTTGATAATATTTACCACTGCTGCGGGGTAGGAAAAATTAAACTCCACAAAAGAACGGTGCCTCATTTCCTCGGCATCTAAGCTGTAACTGGATTGGTTGACATAACTTGGCGGCATTCCCATAAGGATCACCGAACGATATGCATTGCTGGCATCCTAGAGAAGTGTCTTTAATTCAAAAAATCACAGATATGCTTTTCAATACTTTATCAAACGCGTCACCGAATTGCCAAGAAAAATTCCCGTACTGAAACGGTAGATCACGCACAAATTCAATTCCGATGTAGACCTATCATGCATATCACAGAAAGGTCACGGTGTCTGCTCAGGCGGGGCGTTCATTATTACATGTTCGCCGTTCGTCATATTCAACCGGGCTGCTTCCAACATCAACGCACGCAGGTCGTTACCATGACCGTAATAGAAGAATACTGAAGCAACAACTTCCAGACACGGTTAACTCGAAGCAAGATTTGCTCACCCCGACTCAATCTGTTAAATTCAAGCAGCAATGACGTCAAATTCAGGGCATCATTCCGGCTGATCAGTCTATAATAAGGGTGCCCATCGGTGACCCGCGAGACGAATCCTTTGACCATTGCCGCGGCATAAAATGAGAAAATTGGAATGGCTCGTTCGTCACCGATCACAAAGATATCTTTCCAGTTATACATTGTTACCAAATTGACGGCCAAATCAGTGTATTCACTTGTCGAAAAAACTGCTGTGGTAATCCACGTTGGACTGAGTTTCCTGTCACGAATGGCCAGATCGGTTCCAAGGCTATAAAATGGCGAATTTAATCACCATGAATCAAGACGTGGGAGAGACTTACGAGGTCATGTATACTATATCCAAAAATCGCGCCAAACGATTCACAGCCAACATCTCTCCACATCCTGTTTTATTCAGAAATGCAAAACCAAAAACGATTTGGATCAAATTATCTTACCTGGTCCGATGATGGCAGTCAGTGCGTTTTCGTAATCTTTAACTCTGTAATACCACCCCGAATACATGTTTTCCGCGTTGAACGCAAGTTCTGGGCAGTCAGCGATGCGTTTATCCGTGAGATACGTCATGGTGATGTTCATGGTGTTTTTGTATTTTTGGTTGGCTCGTTCAATGGCCAGATCCAGAGCTGGTTTGTTAGCCCAGAGGTTTGCGTAGCTTTTCGACCCCAGAACGCCGACCGTCGCTAGATTGACCTGCAAAACAGCAGGCATGGTACGAGGTATCAGGATTATCACGATGGTTGAGCACAGCATCTGTGTCTGAAGGAATCCGAAGAACATGCCCCATTAAGATGACAACTTGTTCTTCAAAACAAATCTGTTAAGCTTGGCAAACACACTTTAAAACCCAGATCACACTACCATCCACCACTCTGTGGTTCGCGCTCTCGAATAATAGGTAATTCTCGAGGAAAAATCGACAGCGATATGACTGCAGTAGTCACGCGATGCGCGAGAAGGACCTAATTATGTACGCCATTGTTTTACGATTCTGGATGCCTCCTTGTCGTAAATAGGGTAATCTTTGATCTAAGAAGGCATGGCCGGCCTGACTGTATTTTGGTGCCCGATCGACCACGACAGCATCTTGCTAAACTATTGTAGTCTGTTTTTAGCAGTCCGCCGACTTGATAGCGTACCTACTTCGGTTTCGATATGTTCGGATTATAGTCGCTATGTGCCCTCTTTTGTAAACACTGTGAAAGACCATCAAACCATCGATTTATGTCTGTGACTCACTGACTCACTGCATTGCAAGCTCAGCTGCTTCCCACGAATACTTGCTTCCTTATCGATTTCTGCATTCGTAAGTCGATCAAGCTTCAACGTACTTAGATTTGTTGCAGCTGATTCCCGCTCCAGAAAAATCTGTATATTCTAAATTTCTGGACATATCTGTTTTGACATTTCGGCAATGACCAGCGAGCCCGAGTATTTAAAGGGGTAAGGACTCCCACAGATTTTGTTATTGTGGTCTAGTTAGCGTCGCTTTAAATGTCTGGAAAACCTAATTTGCCGATTTCAACAAGAGGCTAGTATTTCTAGCAGTAGGAGCCTCTGTCGGCATTTGTGATCAGAGCTGTGGATATAGATTCACAAGTTAAAGATTGAGGTAATTACCGACTTGACACAGACAGAAAGTCTGCTATTTCTAGCCGGAACAATCAAGTGGTGTAACCTAGAAACATGAACTAGAGTAAGTACTCCTGGATTTATGAATCGAAAAGTAGCGCTTTCGCCACGCTTGCGTGACCCACTTTCCGCGCAGTTACTGTACTAAATTTGTAACTCGAAGCTTCGAACCTTCAGGCAGTACTACTCACTCTCACTGCAAGCAAGTCTGTCTTCACTCGCCGTTCAGACCACCGTAGCATGTTGTTTGTCTGGCAAGCATGACATACGCCGTCATATTGCCCAACGCGTTTTTACACTCAACAAATGTTTTCTACCAATTTCAGAATATATATTTGTACTTCACCGGACTTTGATCCTATGTCGCATCATACTGGACCATATATATGCGGAACCGGGGACAATGACGATTCCTCGTTGCAGAGTTTTGAAGCGTCTGAAAGTCAGACGAGTTCTCCTTATTTTCTGCCTTGTTGTAACTGGAATCTGGATCTTCTTGGGTATCAAAGTGAGTTTCGGGGTTGTTGTGAAATTCAATTCTGCTAAACTACTTTGGATACTAGGACACAATCAAAAGGAGGAACGGATATCGAGGCAGATTTGCTCAGGTATTCACACATACAGCTGTGTTGTTATCGTTGATTACCAACCGTAGCCGAAAACCGGTTGCGACGCCTCGTGTTACACGAGTCGTGTATAACATCACTACAGCTGTTCCGCTACTAATTTGTACTTGTCCAGTACATCGTGGTTGACCGGGCACACTTGCGATTCACCAGCCTAGGCTGTGCAGTATGATCTGAGATTATAAATGAAGCAAACAAATTGCGGAAACAAGCTAACTTGCGTTTTCAAATCTTCCACGGACAAAATCTTTTGCTGACAGCTCCATTGCTGTTTGTGCAGTACAGAGCGTCTCGCTGCCAAAAGCGACCCTGAACCTACAGAACGTCAAGCTAACTTGGTCGCACTTGGCACCGAGACGCTCTGTATTTGTGAATTCATATTACGAGCTAACAGTCATCTGGAGAGCACCTTATCAATATCAACACAAGGGGGGGGGGATCCGTATAAACTGTAGTGGCAAAACGTCAACCATTTTCTCTTCAGGTCTCGTCAGAGCAGCATTCAGGAACATCAGATTCAAGCAATTTGACTGATGAAGCAAACGATTCCACCACGTACAAAAGGAACCATGTCAAAAAGGTGGTTACCAGTTTTGGAGAGGATGTTAGAACAAAATAGATTAGCAATCCAGTATCGGTTTTAGATGATGAAATTCGCCTGGGACAGCTACGTGACATACGCCTGGGGGACAAACGAGCTCAAGCCGATCTCTGGACAAGGTGGTGGAGGGGCCAGACTGGGGGATGCAAGGGTTGGAGCAACAATCATTGTACGATCTGCATTCCACTCCCTCATTTGCCAGATTGAAAAATATGAACGAATGCTGTCGTTGTAGGACTCTTTGGATACTTTGAAGCTGATGGGTCTTGAAGAAGAATTTCTCAGGGCAAGAGACTGGGTTGCGGAGAAATTTGACATGGGAAGCGCTGTGAGCATCTGGAGTTTTACGGTAAACCATTCCTCACAGACCATACATTATCCCCATATAGTCTCTGTGATCAATTTGCAGTACACCTCAATATCAGTGTTCGAAGCCAACATTCGGTTGTTGGGTGGCCTTCTCTCTGCTCATGCTCTGACATTGGACAACGTAACATCCAACACTAACGCCAGAAGATGCATGTTCAAAGCCTGATGTTATTTTAGATGTTCATGGAAAAAGCCATTGAAGTCGCGGATATCCTCATGGTGGCGTTCCGGTTCTCACCCAGTGGTCTCCCACATAGTCGTATGCCAGTTCCACTGTATGTCTCACTGGTGCAACAAACCATCCTCTGACTGTTATGAGACATACGTTTTTCAGGCTCTTTGGATTGGTACTCCCATGGTCCGCTAGTGAGTGCGTGTCAATAGCAGCAGCCGGATCACTGCACCTAGAATTCGCATACCTGACCGAAATAACGGGTGACACGCGATACCTGGACAAAGTCAGACATATTCGTCAGGTGATCAAAAAAACTCGAACTCAAGAGGGTTTCTACCCGTCAATGCTGGCTTTCTGCAACGGATCAGCGTGCCCGGGACAATTTGATGTCAGCCTGGGTGCGACGGCCGACAGTTTCTACGAATATCTGTACAAATCATGGTTGTTGTCCGGCAAGAAAGATACCGACGCCAAGGTCATGTTTGATGATGCATTAATTGCTCTGGAAAAAAATCTGCTCAGAACATCTCGTGGCGGTCATCAGTATTTCGCACAGCTGAATATTAACGGAGATCTCGTTCACTATGTCGACCATCTTGCCTGTTTCGCTGGTGGGTTGTACGCACTTTCGGCCAGAGACTCCAGCAACCCGGAAAGAAGAATGGAGATTGCAAGGAATATAACAAAGACCTGCTATGTTTCGTACAATCAAACTAGTAAGTTCCGTTGTTGTAACAGATTCGACATGTACGTAATGAACATTGCGCAGAAACGAAGATTGGACCTGAAGCGTTTGAGTTTGACTACCAGGGCAACCCTGTTCCTGCTTTTGATGGGAAAGCGTATCTCCTCCGACCAGAAACCATTGAAAGCTACTACTATCTGTGGAAAATGACTGGAGACGAACAATATCGCAGCTGGGCATGGGAAGCCGGACAGGTACTAACTCAACTTTTTCTTACATTCTGAAAATTACTCATGCTTGTTCTGTTCAAGGCCATCGATACGCACTGCCGTCGACAGCATGGTTTTACCGGTGTAGCTAATGTCAACGAAATACCTACTAAGGGGGATGATATTCAACAGAGCTTCTTTCTGGCGGAGACCCTCAAGTATCTGTACTTGATCTTCCAAGATGGCGATCCCCTGCCATTGGACACATGGGTGCTCAACACGGAAGCTCATCCGCTACCCGTCATTAGCAGTGAACTTTTCGGGAGAGTGTTTTATAGCTGGAGGGGAGAAACTTTCCGTCCTGAAGCTCAGATATACACATTGTGATACTTTCTGTGACTGTGATCATATTTATCCGCTGAAAACATTGTTATTTGTTGATTATTGTAGTTCTTATGGTGTGTGCCTCGTCCCGGTGTCAGAACAAAGTCTGATTCAGTACAGTTACCAAAAAAATATTCAGATTTCTGAGTGGTATCCAGAATTGTAAACCAAATTGAACCGCACTTCCACCCGTGATTAAAAAAACACCAGACATCGAAACACTGAAATGTGAAGACTAATCGCCTCTGGTTCACAAATACAGAAAACCAGACGTTCCATTTCTAAAATTTCAGAAATCTCTGTGACTGAAAGTCTGGACAGCAAAAAGGTCTGATCGAAAAAAATGTCAGGTCGTGTAGCGTAACTGATTACTGGTTCAGGTGAGTAACAACCGTCTCAGTTCCTCCTGGATAACAACTACATCTTTCCCTTTCGTTTCCGTCATCCGCACCCAGAAGAACGCCGTCAGCAAAATCACAATTCCCGCGCATATCGCGAATGTCCACTGCTCAATCTCCGCCATGAGCAACGGGAACACAAATTGCACAAACAACGACGCACCGTTCCCAAACAACTGAATCATAACCACAGCCGCTCCACGGGCTGACTGAGAAAACACTTCCGCCTCTAGGACAGCGGGTACCAATCCAGGCCCGGCACTGAAGACGACAATGAACAAAAGCACACAGACCATACTCCCATAACTACACCAGCTACAGCCGTTACTCGAACTTGTCATGAATGCAACAAGTCCGATATGGCAAATCACAGCAGCACAATATCCACCAGCCAACAGGATTTTCCTAGAAATATTCGAAACCATTCATTTCTAGTAACAATTGAATTGATATGTATACCGTCCAAGTCGGTCAATGGTGGCCATTGCCACAAAAATCGAAATCAGTGACAGGACCGGAATCCCAATAGTTCCCATTAACGCAGTCTTGGTGCCAAGGCCAGCGGCTTCGAAAATGGCGGTAGAGTATATGTTGACCGGTCCGATTCCGGAAAACTGTTGGCAAAGCGCTAGAGTGATGCAGATGATCGTCAACTTTCGGTTGAAGCGATCTCGGAGTAATTCCATGACCGTCATGGCCTTCACTTCTTGCGCCAGTTTCTCTTCTGCTAACATCATTTCGACTTCCGCGGAAATATCTTTGGTTCCCCGAAGCCAGATCAACGCTTTCTCAGCAGTGACTCGGTTTTTCTTGATGAGCAGCGAATGACGAGGACTTTCGGGGCAGAATGGTAAGGTCAGGAACAGAAGTGCCACCGGAATGATTCGGATGAAAAATAGATAGGGCCAAAGAGCACGCGTGCCGAAGACAAGAGGCGTCCCGAAGAATGTCGCACAAAGACTCCCAAGCGCGAAAAATACTTGAGGGATCGCTCCGATAGCGCCGCGCACGTTTGTTGGTGACAGTTCGGAAATATAGAGCGGCATAACCGACAGAGTCAACCCAAGATTGAAACCTACGGTCAAACTGCATCGTGAAATTACTTTCGTAGATGTTACGAGGAGCAGTTTTTACCGAGAACGATTCGTCCAATTATGAGCAGCTCGTATGAACTGGCGGCATTTGCGCTCCCACAAAGAATGCATCCGATCAACGCGGTGAAATTGTTGAGCAACAACGAGTTTTTATTTCCAAACCGTGTGATCAGAATATTCGCCGCTAACACGGAAAGGAACCCTCCTAGCGCTGGAATGGAGCTCAGGGTCGACCATATGAGGTTCAGACTGGGGTTGCGTTCCAACATGAAACGTTCTTCATCAACTGGAAACAAAAACATTTGACAATAAGCACCGAGATCTTCCGAAGTCCATGATTCAAGGTTAGACTCGGAATGCTTCCCAAGAAACCTCTTCCGCATTCAGAATCAAGACTAATTGTGAGTCAAGTGGTGTTGCACTCTTGGAAAACCGGAGTAAAAATTCAGTCGAATGTTGAAAAACACAGTCAAAAGTTTCAGTGCTTACCAGGAATGAAGCTGCACCAAAGCTGAGAAGGATCGTTGTCATTCGTTTCGTTGCTGGTTTGGAAAGTCGAATTCTCAGGATCACGACCAAATCGATCACATTCAACAGCACGGATCCACTGGACAAGGACATTCTGAGGAGCGTTCGTAACAACTGCAGTGTATCCAATTGGGAAGTTACATCCGAAGGCTGCAGCAATGACCACAAATGCCAGGTTCCATGTTAAATGACCGCGTGTTTTTCTTGCAGATATCGAGATGTTCGATGAAAAAGGATCCTGGTTCTCCAGCTGGTCGTTTTCGGAGCTAGCGTCCATGCCAGCTTGCGGAATCCAAAATATAAGTTTGTCAAGGGCGCACTCAAATTCAAAATCACTGCTTTGTTTGTTCAAACAGAGATATGAGCGATTCGGTTGAATTGGTTTGCGATAAGGACACCGTTGTTGGATACAGATTACAGACCACACAAAATCAAGATCAAAAATACAGGCCTACAAAAGGACGGTTTCCTTCCTCTCGGAAGCTCTTTGCTTCCAGATTCCAGATCAAACTTTTGTCTTGTTGCTCTACGTAGGGCATACGTGTAGTGTGTTCCTCCGTGTCCACTCCACTCCACGTCCACTTTGTGTTCCTTACAGTCCAATCAATCCACTTCAATCAATCAGTTCTTCGGTAGCGAAGTAGCTGAGTACGAATATGCATAAAACAGAGAGTGAACCCCCCACTGAATCCACCACCCCACCCCACCATGTACTTTACCCCTGGACGAACACAGGCGTCACCATCATCACCTTGCAGGCAGAACTTCATTCGGACTTGCCTACGCCTCTGCACACACAGTGAGGATGTTTTGGTTTTGCGTTTTCGAATATTAAAACCAGGAAATCTTCCTCTTGATCTGTCTTCGTTCTCGCGAAATGGCCACCCTTCAGAAATTGATGGTGATTGGGAAAGTTGTTGAGAAACTAGCTCCGAAAGTGGCGCTGGTTGAAGTCCAGACGAACCAGTTGGACAATTATCTCCGAATGGTATTTAAATGATTTCATGTTTTCCATTCGATATCTGGCGCTGTTTTTCCACCGATATCTTTCAATTGCAGTATTTTACACATTATTCTCAATATCGCGCAGACGATCCATCCAGCTTGACCAAACCCGGAGATCTTGTGCTGATCAAGTCGAAAGACAAGCCAGAACGAATGGACCTCATCCATGAGGTCGCGGAGGTCGTCATCCGTGCTGGCCAGATGCGCGACCCCCTGACTGGAAAACGTGTGATTGGAGATAAAGACAAAATGTTATATCTCGAGGATTTTGATCGGATAAACAGACTGCTTCCGGATTTCACGGAAAGACCTGGAATTGTTTATGATGAGAAAGATTGCACGGTTGGCTCTCCACAATCCGTCAGAGACAAGAGTTGACATTTGTTTTGAATGAAGCTTGTGTGTATATTTTTGCTTTATCGCGGAGGAATCTTTTTTAGGTGACAGAAACTGTAATACGGGGAAATCGGCTCATTTCCGGTTGGCCGGATGTGTTAATTTGTGATTCTGCTGTTCTGGTAGCGTCATTGTGAATCCGATTTGTCGTGAAAGTTGTGAGGATCGCATTAAAGAACACGTTATCCACGATGCTTGTTTCGGGGTTTAGAATGCGTTTCGGGATAGTTGCGTTTCCGGCATGAGTACATTTATGTGGATTCTTCTACGCAGAACTGCTTATAGATATTCTCGAAATAGAAACACGTGTTTTTACGGATGATCACACGGCACATTTCAGTCGTTCGATTGATTTTCGTAATGGGACTGGTCAATTTACAAAGAAAAAGAAGTTTTGCTGTCAAGTGAAAAGTTTGAATCTAAATGGATAGTAACTGAATAACCAAACTAAACTAAACTGAACTGAATGGAACTAAATGAATGTTCAAATCAAAAAGAATCCGAAAACTTAGTCGTTTTGCTTGTGGTTTTACTGTGATTACCGGAATGTTATTAATTTATTATTAATGATATTCCGGATATTATTAATTTTCTCGAATTGTTTGTTTGAAAGGCGTTCTACAGTCGGTTAAATAATGCAGTGTTTACATGTTCATCGGAAAATATTGGATGAGGATTTACAAGATAGAGGACGGAAATATATTGAATTTCGCTGCAAAATGCTGCTTTCTGTTTTTGGTCATCGATTTTATTGCGTTTTTCGGCTGAATGCCTTATTGAGGTAATTCTCAAAACTGAGAATTTTGGAATCAAATTCAGAAAGAAATCGTTGCTCTAGTCAAGTACAGCATGCGCAAACATGGTTTATTTAATACTTTGCGGAATATTCTCAAATAAGAAAGATAGGATTTTTCGCCTGATGGTGAATTTTTTCTTGAGGTGAGCATTTTAGCGCAGCACAAACGACGGCTTCTTGCGCACCATTATTGACTGTATGACTGTGCTATAGCACCGATATTCAAGGGGTGTATGTATGCAATGCATGTTATGTATCGACACAACGGGGTCAAAATATTTCTGGGAACACATTTCCTAGAAATGTTAAATGCGCATCTGCAATTTCTGTAAGCCAAATTGATGGTTGTTAACCATGCCAGTTCGTTAAGTCAAGCTGGATAACCACCACCTTTTCGCTCCATTTATGTTTTACGCAAAAGTTAAAGGTCAACTTGATTCCGGTAATTTACTTCTTTTAAGTGTATAGAGTATGGACCCAAGTTCGTTCATCTGTGCGTACTTTGGGACGGATAGCAAATTATGTCACGTTGAGAAAAATTGACGTCGATCAAAATCACGTCAGCATTTTCGAATATGGAAATAAAAATTGTCATAAATTAAGTTTCGTAAAATAGCGTTTTGCTGGTCAGTGTTTACGTTTCTTCTCCTGGAGTCGTCTGGCCGCTGCGGTTTTTCGAGATGATTGTCGTTTAGTGGCGGTGTTTCCAGGGTGCTTGAAAGCGTGCTGTTGATGTTGACGAGATTTGGCCTCCTGATCGTCTTCCTCGAACTTGGCTGACGTCCCATCTCCGCCGTCTTCCTGATTATTCTCCGGCAAACTCTTCTCTTCGTCTTTTCCGCTTCCGTTGGAGGCTATTTCGGGCGCCGAATGACTTGACTGATTTGAAGCAAATTTAATCACCGAATCTGGTAAACAAACAAATCTCGTGTAATCAGTGGTAATTAATTGTTGCGGTATTCAGCAATTAATTACTGAACGTGATGGATCGTAATCGATATCCCAATTCACGTCAGCGCTAGCGGGAAAAAGGACACTCAATTTTGGAAGAGCATGTTTTATCAAGACTTTGCGAAGAAACAGCAATACTGTTTCTGCAGCCCATATTTTTGACAGAAATGGACAGATATAATTGTTCCGTTAAGCGCACACTACAGATCTATGTGTTCAGGGTTTCAGCGTGTTTTTTAGAAGTTTGAGTTTGGGCCGAATGTTGTCATGAATAGTTCCGTGGGGACGGAACGAATCTTAGAAGTTTATCTCCCTTTTCTAGAGTATTTTTCGGCCTCCCGTGAGCAAGTTTGCGGGATAATCGTGTGCCGATCAAATCCACAAGGTATTTGTCGGTACAATTATCGATTAATTGGTACGGCACAGCAGAAATTGATTTCCGGTTGAGAAAGGTTACTCAGTGACTGATTGGCCTTTTTTGTCCCAGTAGACCGACAGTGGATGAAGCCCTATCTCGGTTAGGCTGTTATTCTAGTCGGTTTCGGAAGATTAAGGTAACGACGGAGTGTGAGAAACTGGTGACATTTCCAACAAATGAATCTCAGCGGGTGAGATAATGTCGGAGGTACGAAAGCAGAGAAAGGTGCGGGTGAGCTTTTCAGGAAAACCTTCGAAACAACACCCTGGAGTACTGCTTTCATAACCACCCGAAGGTTGTCACGTATTTTCTCAAAAACCTGACCTCTGATGAAGAAAATGTTTGACGGAATTTCTAGATCGAACGAACTGTTCGATTCTCTTAGAAATTCGAAACCAAAGCTAGACTCACGTAAGGAGCCCCACCTGAAACCGTGCCCAAGATAATCGAGACGGTATTCTGGGAGACCCAAGGGGCACGACAAAACAGAGCATACAACTACTGGTGCTGATCAGGTTACAGTGTAGTCTATTCACGATTCATTCAAGAGAGCCACATTCGATGTAACCCATGAACTTACCGCGTTTTTGGCAGCTGGCATCACTGGATCCATAGTCCTCGCCAGTGACCACTTGTAACAGTTTAACGGTCGGTGTAATGCTGCAGTGGATGATCGCTTCAGGGGGTTGCAGAATAATTTCCGGAATACTCAGCGAAGGCGCTGACTGAGATGTCGAGACGGACATGGATTTACTCCGTTTATAAAAACGGTATGGATGTGGATTGCTCTGAAGTTCGGATGGTGGAGGTGAATTGCCGCGGGTAATTGATCCACTACTTGAACTCGTCTCGTCGTTGTCCATTTGTTATAATATAACGCACTTGCCAGAGATGCAAATAGTCCTTGGTTTATGCTGGTGGAAAAGAAGGATTTTATTATACGGTAGATCGAGTGGAGCAACCAAGTGCGAGCACGTTCTGGATCTGCGCTGGATTTGAAATCATGATAATTGTGACGGGCAGCGATCGATCGTTAATAAACATCTCGTCACGGCTACGCGCTCTCTGCAAAGTGTAGAAAAAAATAACTCGACACCAGGTGCAATTCGGTGGGAGACACGGTTGATCACACGAGTACCGAGGATGCACAGCAGGGCGGTCTTGTTCCCCTTCCACATTCCTGAAATGGATGAGCGCCAATCTTGACATATTAAAGGAGTTCAGGCTGGCTCTTCGGCGCTACTGTGCATCGCAAATAAACCCATTAACCGAGTCCAGTTTGATTAGAAGGAAGCCCGAAAGCCTTACTTATTACGTGTCGATTCAAAATTAACGCAATGTTTACCCAGATTCTTTATTCGGCTACAGTACCCTGGTAGGAAAGTTCGGTATGTCACCAAACTGCCGTCCGTCTCTTGAAATTTCGCGAGGTCATGAAAACGACCCCTGATCCACTGTTCATTCACTGCTATCTTCAGGCTAGTCCAATACTTTCTGGAACTCTTCTACGTGCATCATACAGGTGTACCTGTATCATGTAACATGAGCGCCTCGGTAATGACAAACTGTGATTTCTACGTTCCTGCTGGATCCGTCTGAAATAAAAGCTCAAAAGTTTGATAAAAGATCAAACAGGTTCAGAAGATTTGATCTTTGAGACTCATTTCTTAACAACCACTGAACTCACGGATGAAGTTTGAGCATAGAAACAGTAACAAGAAAAAACAACACTCACTCAAACAAAAGAACAAGAGGCTCAAAAAACGGTAACAAAAACAGAACAATTAAAAAATACTGTTAACTTGTACGATTCCTGCACACCCCTCAGACAAATACTACTACTGATTCTCCAAATACTATTTACAAGCTCCCGGCAAAATTATATGTATGTACATTCAGAAAAACAATTCAGCTTTCCGATAACTGGCGTTCTAAAGCCGCAGCCATTTCACCCAGATCGCCTTCATCCTCATTCATATCATCATCGTCATCGCTGAAAGACTCATCCACAACATCGCTGTCATCATCGGAAGGAAGATCAAGTTTGCTCTTCCGAGGTTGTTTGTGCCCAAAATTGGAATCATCGGAATCAGGAGATAACCGCCGTTTCACGGATTTGCCATTTCTTTCCGGAAACTCCGTTGAATCTACAGAACACATCTGGTCAGAACCTACAGTACATCGCCATTAAACTAGACGAACCGTTTGCTACGGTGACGTCTTCTTTCTCATCATCATTGTCGCTCTCAACATCAATAACCTTGGAGTCGTCATTCATACTATTTGAGTCTTCATCTCCATCCAAATCCAGATCGCCGATTTCGTCATCAACCTCATCGTTCATGTTCTCTAGCTCGAACGCCGATATCCCGGAAAGACAGTTAGCATCACTCTTTCCCTGTGAGCTGGACTGATTAGCTTGAAGATGACGGAGACTGGACTCTGGTAGGAAGGATGTGTTGGTCGAAGAGCTACTCGCTGCCGGAATGGGGTACAAACGCTCATCGACGTGCTCCCAACGCCGGATACACTCTTTGAGCCAAGCCGGTCCAACAATATGGACAGTCCTGAATAACAAAGACGTGATACTGTAGTCAGACAAATACTGGAAAATACCAGTGAACTGGCGTAACTTCACGTATCAACCGGAACAGTCTCGAAAATAAGGATGAGCTTGAAAATGTCAAGTTGTTAACTTTCTTCGTAAGAAATCAGCGTAATTCAAGCGTCATTAACATGTTCACAGCAGAAGTTGTTTACCCGAGCTGCCTGGCTTTGGTAACCTTGGCTGTTCCATCTTTAACAGCGATGAGGTGTGTTGTAAATCCGTCGGGATCGGATTCCTTGGTGATTATCTCATCAGTGACAGTTGCTCCAAAAGATAAAGCAAGTGCAATGGTCCTTTCTTTTTCGGCACTCCGAACGTCCTGTGGGAATAATCCGGAAAAAACAAGACTGCACCCTTTCAGCACTTTCTTTCGCACGTAGGGGATGATATTTTTGAGATCAGGAATAGCCAAATCAGCGGTGCTGAAAAAAAACAAAACATAAAACAAGATAATATTTGGTTATACCGTGAAATCAAAGACAGTTTCGTTCTAATTTTGAAGCCAACCCCAAAAAACTGACTGAAACGAAGCACAAACATTCCAGGTAATACCCTATAAGATTTCCAAAAATGACAAAAAAAAATCTTCTTTCGAGTTAGACTGGAAGTGCAGGTTCCCAGACAAACGAGAACGGCGTGAACGAATTCGATATTTGAGTTATCGAAATTGATAGATATGGCCTCAAACAACATAACCTGAATACTCAAATGACCTTTATCTAAACTTGTATTTTCAAGTTGTCTGATATTCGAACAACAAAAAGTGTAACTATGGTCCGATTAAAAGCTGAAGAATAGAATCCATAAAGCTTTTCAGTTCTCACCCATTTTTCTGGTCCGTCTTAACTTGTCCTTCGTCGTATAGTTGATAATATGCCGAATGTATTGTCGTGAGGATACTTTTCAAATACAGCAAATAATCATCCGAGTCTGTGTCCGTTGATTGGTCACCAAACTGTGATTCGTATTGATGTTTCACAGCTTCGGTGGGTGCGGTTTTTGAACATGGGGGAGATGCTGAATCTTTGGCGGGAGGACTGCCGGCAGTGCCGACGCTTTTTGAAAAGGGCGAATTTATATCGCCGACATTTTTGAAATACGAATACTGCTTCACGTGGACAAGGTTGGAAGAAAAATTCCAGACGTCTTCGCGGTCGTCGATGATGCAGACCATCTGATCACCCAGAGGGAATAAAGCTCTGGAAGGAAAATAAGAATCAATACAGGCCATAAATTCTGGACCGGAAGTAACATATAAAATAACTTCTCTACATCTTTTTGTTGTGAATTCAAAGTATTTCTCAACCTAAAATTTCCGGAGTGTATGTACTTCTCGAAAAAATCACAAAGATTTTTTAGCTAAAAAATGATATAACCTTGGAAAAGCTAAAAACATCCCTTCACTCGAACTCAACCAAATATTTCAAGTTTAATATTTCATGGATTGAAAATCTGGATCACGAACTTCATATTTGCAGTTTTCAGAAACGGATCCAGAATTTCGTCTCGCGAAAGGATCCGGTGCGAAAAAAGTGCGCCGTCCGGGTCAAGAATTTTGGCGATCTGGTGGGCGTACATCCGGCTTCCGAATGTACAAATATGTAGCTCAAAATATTTTTTGATGTCGGAGAGGAATTCTGTTGTTCCAGGACGTAGTTTAGTGTGATACCACGGAGACTTCGGATGCAGCTGGAAATGGTGTATATCATTCTGAAAACAGAAGAAAATGAACACACAAGAGCTTCCGGCGAAAAATCTGGAACTTGGTAATCAGAATGACATTTTGTATAAAACAGCGATCTGGAAAAAAACGACATTTATCACCAAACTTTGAATACATAATAAACTTCAACTGCATCGAAAATCCAAAACTTCCAATCGCAAAAACTGCATGCCACAACAAAATGTCACCAAAGCTAAATACTGTACAATCGGTAATCTTAAAGGTAATTTAATTATTCAAAAAACGCTAGATGTACCTCAATTTTTTCTCGATCAAATGCAGTTCAGTTAGTGCTTGCGAAAGTTGTTAATGTTGACTCACCTTGAGATCTCTGCTAATATTCTCCGCAGTAGTATGAATGAGTGTCTGGTCAAGATCAACGAGAAGGACAAGTCGTTTGCTTTTGAGAAGGACGTCAACATCCGCTTTACCCAACTGCGTCGCATGCTCATTACTCACGTATAATTCCGGAATATTATGGACCTGAAATGGAAACCTTTATTAGACATGCCGTTTGCTCGATCAAACTTTTCTCCAAACGCAATTCTGTTCGGTAAAATAATCGTCGAAAAAAATTCAATAATTTCACAGATAAAAAAACTAAAAATAATTAAGCACTTGCCATCGGCACTGCAGCGGACACATTTCCCTGTCGAATGCCGGTGCCGGGTCGCCCATTTGCCCGCAGATCCGCTCCACATTCCGCACACATCTCTTTCATAACAACAGCATGGGGGCATCCTTTTTTCACCCTCATCAAGCACGATCTGGAATAAAACAATCATTAATCAATGGAGAAATTTGGAGAATCCGGGCATCAGAATTTATATTGTTCTTCCACCTTCGACAAAATTACCATCCAAATTAACAGAATAAATTCAATTTAATCAGTCAGGGCAACGCAACTACAGTCTTTCTATATTCGCCAACATCTCGATTTACCATGGACAAACATCACAACAAATCCGATAATTCAACTTCATTTTAAATTACGTTATTCTTCAACTTTATTCGGTAATTATACTGCTTAATCATTGGATACAAAAACAAACGTAATCGAAGCCGAGCTGGTTCAAGCTGAACAGCCATTAACTAAGGTCGCGCGACCGGAAGTACAGGTTCTTCTTCAACGAACAGCTTGGTTGATCCAAACAAGGAGGAGTACTGAAAATTATCATAAAACCTGGCGAAATATCGTGTGTCCTGACACGGATGAATCAAAGAGCGGTCAATCCGACTTGTGAATCTGGAGCTGTGACATCACGGCGCTCATTCCGAACTTTAGAAGCTAATGCAGTAGATGACGTAAAAAACCACGTTACAACTCCACACCAAACATGCTCTTAAAAAATTTACATCTATGTCACGATGAACGTTCGCCAAGCTTTATGGCTCCATATTTTATTCCCCACATTTCTCCATCGCACGGCGTAACAGCTTATGACCGGAAATGGGAAGACAAACGAGAAGTTGCTTGACAATTCACCGAACCCCGAGACTCTACTACTTCCTCCTTTCTCGTCTTCTCACGAATAAAAGCTTTAGGAGAAAAACCTGCATGGATGGACCTTGTAAATGAAATTTCTTGAAACACTGGCTGGCTCGGATTACTACTACGGGAAAAAATTCAATCATGTCCCTCAAAAATAATAGTTCGGTCGCAGATTTCAACCAACTTAGTCCATCTGGGAATGTATTCACCACAGATTCGATACCGTAAAATTCAGCGAAATTCGTGTTAATTTTAAGTTTCAATGATTTCAACTGTAGTCAGATACTCACCCAGGCTGCACGACATCGCCACTTTTAACAAGAATTTCCACAACAGTTCCCACATCAGTCGCTTTGATCTTTCCATCTTCTGCCGAGGTTCCGTTCTTGACTCCATCATCTGAACCATCAAATAGCACGAGAATCTGTCCTTTCTGAACGATATCATTGGCACGAGCTTTAATCCGCGATATTCGACGTGGTGTGGGTCCTTCGTAGATAACTTCGCAAATCGTCCTTTCTCCCTCCTTTCCAGTAGCTTCAAGCATTCTTCAGTACAAGAATAATCCTAATTTCAATCGATTGACAACAACAAAGCTGGGAAATTAGGTAATTTCAACATCAGAAACATGCTAAAATCGTATTTTTAAGCCATGTCAAAAAATGGCTGAAACTAGTGAGTGAATTTGGGTACAATCCCATAATCATTGATCAACCCACGTGACCAATGCCATAGTGATTTCATGCGTCTTGCCCAGCTGATCGGTCAACTTAATACGAGAACACTTGCCACTCACTCAGGTTCTTGCCCTACTCGTACCAGGTGGATTCCTGTACCACTGTGCGAAATTTCCATGACAGTAAACAAGTTGTGCTAAATGAAAACTCTATTTAGATTCAACCCGTAACTGGCCGTCTTGCCGACTTTTGACTTACTCTTTGATCGAAAAAACGCTTGTCAAGAAATATTTTATTTGTAATTTTAATTCTCAGTGACGATTTTCAAAAAATGAGAAAAGGTCAAGCTTTATTTCGAATATGGCGAGCGAAACGAGCACGATGTTCAACTGAGTGCCCATAGATCGATCAACTCTAGGGTTAACGTGTGCATTTTACAGTTGCAGGTAAGCCCTGATGATTCGCGTGCAAATAGCCTGTCTGCCAGCTCAACACGCAAATAAAACCGATGAAATTAAAACAAGTCAGTTTTCGCCGCTTGTTTTCTAGCCATTTTCAAGCCATTCCTGCATCTGCTGCCATGTCGGAACTCCGAGGAGTGTTGGGAAAACTGTACCAGGAGTATCGCGTCAGAACTCCCAAGAAGCTCAAGCTGATCGATGCTTACCTGCTGTATATCCTGCTAACTGGAATTACTCAATTCGTTTATTGCGCGCTTGTTGGAACATTTCCATTCAACTCTTTTCTCAGCGGATTCATCTCTACCGTCGCCTCTTTCGTTCTTGCAGGTAAAATTGATCTGCTCGAGGAAGTTAGTCCGCGCCATGTAAAACATGCGTCTTGCGAGATGTTGAAATTCTACAAATCAAAATATGCTTCGATTCGTTTGCGGGTTTTTTATTGCATTTGCACCAACTGATTGAGGGAACCTTTAACTTTTTTCGGGTGCTTGTATCGTATTTCTTCAATGCATTGGTGGGAATAACTTCTGGTGCGAGTCGCTTTTGTTCGAACCATGCGACCGGAAGTTTGAATTATTCATAATTTTGTCGTTGTCGTTTTTTAGTTTGTCTGAGGATGCAAGTGAATCCGGAGAACAAATCGCAATTTGGACATATCACACAAGAGCGGGCTGTCGTGGATTTCACCTTCGCCCACGTAATCCTGCATTTGGTCGTCATGAACTTCATCGGATGAACACTTCTTATTATTCTCTTTTAATCCAGACTGCGTTTCTTTTTGATCTATCGAAAATCATTCGCCAGCAGACTACTTTTTCGAATTTTTGGAAAATTGCGATTTAACATAAAACAACGATCAGATTCCTCTCATTTCCGGTGCGAACACGGGTCATTCATAAGTCGACTAGATGAATAGAAAGCCACAACAGAAACTGACGTTTACCATAAAGAAGATGAAAAATTAAATCGAGTGAGAAAAATGTGCAAGAGCTTGTACAACGTTTTCGTTATCAACACCGCCGGTCACGACTTCCGTTTGATTCAGAGTGGTCAATGAGCTGACTTTGAGGTGGATTTCTCGCTGGCGATTTTGTCCAGATACTTCTTCCGCGCTTCGTACACAAGAGTCTCTTTGCGCTGGATCTGAAGTGCTCGACATGCTTCCGGTGTGTCCGGGATCTCTCGCATTGTCCCGCCGATATTCATAGTGGTCAGCGGAGGACGAGTCCCATTTGGAGGTTCTGACACGGCCACCTGAAAAACAATAGCTGAGCATCGAGGAATACTCAAACAGTTTTATGATCGAAACGAAAAACTGCCGTTGAAACGAAAGAACACTTTCAGCAATAAGCCGCGAGAAAATCAGTATATACTCTACGACGCGTAATCTGACCAGTTTCATTCTAATATCTGGGCTCAATACTACAATAACAAAAATAATTCGTCAATTCAAATTTTAAATTTCGAAAACAAAAATTTGGATCCTCAAAAAAAATCTCGGTAATGTAATGTACGAAATATATCGTATATCGAAAATTAGTCGGGTCTCTACTACGGTCGTCAACTGTAAATGGGGGCTAAGTTAGTTCGCCATTATCTTTCTTACCGCCGGTAGAGCCAGATCGATAGCACCAGTCAAAATATTCTCGATGGTCACTTCCGCCGAGCCGGTTTCCAGAACATCCCTAATAACGGCATAATGCGGCACGTTCGGAAATATCTGTCGAACTTGCTCCGCCATCCGTTCCACAGAGTCATGATCGTTCCGATCCTGGTGGGCGTGCGAAACTACAACATCAGAACATATCACTCTTCTCTGAAATCATCAGAATTCAGTTCAATTTTCTTACCTGTCACTGAGACGTTCGGTAGCCAGCGGTTGAAGCGCGAACCCTGGAAGTGGAAGAAGCGAGCTTGTTCGTCTTCATCAAACCCGGCACGTCGGCGATTCGGAAGGCTGATGACAGATGTCAAGGCGACTCGACAAATCGGGCACGAAATGTCCTGTTCCAACCAAGAAAGCAGACATATTCTGAAAAAACAAAGGAGGTTACAGAAACTCTCGACGTCGGCGCGAAAAACATCGCGAAGTGCTAGCACAATGCCCCCAAGTTGCAAAAATGCCTCAAAAATGTCTCAGTTTTCTTCTTTAAATGACCCACAGCGCGATAGAAGACAAACTTCAAAAAAACTTCTCCTACTCCTTGTTTCCAATTAATTGCAGAATTAAAAAGAATAGTTCCCGGTCCTCAGGATTCGTCTTTGAGAAAATACAAACTTCGGCAGAAATCAATGGGAAAAACGTACTCATGGAATAGATGACCACAGCTGAGCTTCCGGGCTTGCTCCATGGTATCCCAACAAATCGAGCAAACACTGTCATTATGTTTGATTTCCTCCTCAGTAGCACTCGGATATCTGAAACGCCAAATTTAATTCGAAATAAATGAAATGGGATTGTGAAACCGGAAATTAATTATAAAATGAGCGCCTACGATTCTTGCAAACGACGACGGATGTTGAGATAATTTCGATGTCGACGATATTTGCCGTACAGATCGAAGACCAGATAGCGAATCTGAGCCGCAATGACCAAACTGGAAGCGCTCAGATTGCATACTTGGCACATCATATGGATATGATGAAATAAATCCACCATAACAATTCCTGGAAAAAGAGGGTTCGTTATGATGATCAGATTTCTCAGCGATCAGATTTTAACTGACACCGAATCCTAATTGTACAACGGAAGTTCTGGAGTTTATTTGAAATCAGAAAAATCTATGGAAGATTTTAAATGCAAATCTGTAAAGGACAAATCAAGAGGACAATCGGAAGTTCTTGACAATACCCAGCTCGAAACTGCCCATGTTGTTTTCGAAGATATTCCCACTACAGTACCACTTTAGATTTTCAAAGAAAGTATCTTACCCATGTCAATCATTAAATTCAGATAATAAAACATGCCACTTCGTTTCTCCCAAACGGCCATATTCTTGCGCTGCTGGAAGTGGTGATATCCATATTTGACCAATATAAGCCAACTTGATAATAAAATCAGCAGTCCTTCCGCCGCTATGAAGAGTCCGGTATGGAATAAACCGGTCCAGCATAAATAGCTGCTGACTCCGATCACCGCAGTGGCGAAAGTGATTATCGACACAAGCAGTCCAACTATCCGACCATGGGTTTTGCTGGTCGGCACGGGTGAAAACGTCATATATTCACACCTATAAATAAATACAACGATAATCATCCTTAGTTTTCCGAATAAAAACATCTCGAAAAAAGTATCAGTTTTAATTTTACTTTTTTAATTTTCATTTCAATTTTTTTTTTTTCCCCGTGGAAAAAGGTCCACACGCAAATGCTTCTGAGTTTCTGAAACGAATTAGCTAACACTGATATGAGCTACCCAGAATCTTTATATTTCATAAGTTTCTGAAGAGCTAGGATTTTGATTATTTTTGTACCAGATTTCTGCATTTTCAGATTAAGAAAATTTCTGAATACCAAGTGATTTCTAATTCGAAAAACACAACAACTCGCTAGCTATTGAATCGGAAAACAGTGCTGCATAATACATCTGGTGACAAAATCGAACGAACAGATCGAAACCCGCAAAAAACTGGACATTTAAGGGCGAACCTGTCGCGCGAAAGAACGATGAAGAAATGGACATATCCCAGCAGCACAAACCACGCTACCCAGATGATCATCTCCTCCATAGATTCCACATTAACCACACCGAATATGAAGATGAATTTGTAAAATGCGTAATTCCATAATCGTTCACGAGCATGACGCCGTTCAGCAAGTCGGAGATTCCCGAAAATCATTCTCATCAACAGCTGAGCTAATGCGCCAAGGACGAACGTCCCAGGCATTGCCAAAGCCTGAAAAAATACAGAAAATCAGTAATAAACCATAGATGCTATCAGATTCTACAAAATTAACAGAACCGAGTGCTTCGACGTGAAAACGGTAAAAAACTCCGTGAAAACTAAGTTTGTAGCCTCCAAGTTTTCACGTGGTTGTTAAAGAATCGCTGACGTACCCAGATCATCCATGAGTCTGTGAACTTTTCTCCGATTATTTTCCTGAATTCTGATTGATATTCCGATCCAAATCCATGTTGAAGAGCAGCACGACGGAAGAGACTATAAATGGAGGAGCGTCCAGGCTCTCCCGGAGATCCTCCTTGTCTGTTGTGCAGCAGTCCGAAGTGTCGCACTCTGTACTCGTTCCATAACGTTTCGTTGAATACTCCGGGCTCCGCAGGACATGTGTCGAACATGGGGGGATTTAACGGAGAGACATCCATGATGTTGAGGGTTGAGGCATCTGAAATGTTGAGGCGCAGTAGAAAGTGGAATACCACATACAGGATGGCTGAACGTTCAAACGACACTGTAATTGTTGAACGTTGTTGCACGAGATTGTGCGAAGCAAAATTGCTCCCAGTCCCAGCTAAGGGAAACAGAAAACGAAAACCAGCAATGAGAAAAGCACCTGACTGACTGCGATTTGTTTACATCGATTTTTGGCATGGAGAGTCAATCAACTTGATTGGTCTGAAAAACTGTCCAAGATGCCTTAACCACCCCGCTTACTAGGCAGCAAGTGGTGACCTTACCCTCTCCTTCTTCCGAAACAGGTGAACCACCCGGACTGCTTTCTCAACTCAATTTTCTGTGATATACACACCGGTTGATGATAACAGTTCTCATCTAAAAGCTAAGATTTACCGGATGCCACGGATTCAAGTGTTAAAAATAACTTTAATTAATTCGTGAGTGTAAAATAATGATAGTCTTTGACTTGCATACATCGATAGCTCAAACATTTGTTTCAGGGTTTTGATGCCATAAAGAAACCCCAAACAAGATCACCACTGTCAGAAAACTTGATTTTAGAGCGCCAGCTAGTGACAGCTTGGTCGAACTCGTATTGGGAGAACTCGTTGACGAATGTCTTCTCCGATTTCTCCAGCTCATCCAGTTCTCTTGAAAGAATTCCCTTGAATTCAGAAGTGTTATCTACTGCTGAGACGTTCGCAAAACCAGCCTCGGCAATAACCTGGAAAAAGCAGAAAACCAAAAATCATGACCTTTCACTATGCTCCAGAAGACTCTTGTTCCGGCATGTCACCGAATATCTAGGAATCTCGAATGCGTGTGGTCGTACTTTTCTGTATTCTGGAACGGTCATCGGGAAATATCCACGACTCTGTATGTACTTCCGGTAGGAAATAGAGTACGCGTCCTCGGCTTTCTCACCGCGACAGTAATCCGTAATCAACAAGCGTCCACCAGGTTTCAAGCAATCCTAAAGAACACATTTTCAAAATCGTACACATTTTCGAGTTCAAGAACTTACGAAGAATTTCTTGAGCAACCGTGGTTTATCTTTCAAGTGCAGCAGGGCTTCTCGGCTATGAATGGCATCAAAAGAACCCCTGTCATATTCGCGCTTGCTGATATCCGAAATCTCAAATGCCACATGATCCAAGAGAAGTGTTTTTGAAGCAGACTCGTCGGAAACCGGCTCGACAACACGACGCTGCATTCCGATTGTCACCATGTTCGAAGACAAATCCATCGCCAAAACTCTGGATCTAAATTTCTGCGTAATCAAACTGGTTTATTTCGAACGAATCCCAAAGAAAGATGGTTCTTACTTTCGCCATGAGAAATGATGCTCCTCCGATTCCCGCCCCGACATCCAGAACTACATCTTTTGGCCCAAGATGCAATTGGTCAATGAACTTCTCAGCAGTCTCTTTTCCACCAACACTGATGAAATTCCTCCCGTAGATCCTCTCGTACTTCATTATTCCACGTTGGGTGTACTGGTCACCATCCAAAAACTCTTGCAGAGTTTGCGTTCGAGAAAGTGGGTGAGCCAACCGAGGAACCTGAATCACGGAAAAAATTAATGAAAAACATGGTGCTTTTCACGCGAAATTCACCTTTCGATACAGCCAACAAATCTGGTTCGGATTTTGCTTTTTCTGGAAATTTCAGTGTGAATATTTGTTCGAAACGAATCAACATGTTCGGAACCTTGATGTAGGTTTTGACAGAAGTTGCAAACTGCAGCTCGAATTCGTAACCGCCTTCAAACATCGGTCCAGTCTCATTGCTGATAACTTGGAACAGTTGGCAATACGTCGAGGGATCTCGGTAAAATGTCGGATTGGTAGTTCGGGGCATGTTTCCAGATGGATGAAAGCAGGATTCGCGGACGAAAAAGAATCCACCAGGTTTCAACCAAGAAAGCGCACGCTTGGCCAAGTTCTCAACTTCCTCATCATTCAAGTACATCATGAGCCAGTTTGTGAATATCAAATCGAGACTGTTCATGCCACCCTTCCACTGGACACTGGTCGCGTCGTTGCATTCGAAAGTGACGTGTTTGTGGTGGCCGTTCATTTCGCGATTCTTATCGACAAAGCTCTGAATGAAGTCCACTGTGTGAAGGGACTGTGACCCGATGGCCAAGTGGTGAGTGAAACGTCTGGAAAGCGAAACAAACCAACGCTCGACTCGAGATATAATCAATGTCGGTCAAGTTCAAAGAATTTCGAAGGGATTTACCCAATTCCAGAACCGATTTCCAGGACGTTCTTTCCGTCTAGAAGTGGTAAGTAGGAAAGAATTTCAGGAGCTTCCTCTGCATCGATTTCTGCAGCGTTGGAATCGAGCATCATTCCCTCGACGGTATTGGGTTTGTCTGACCAGAACGAAGTCATGGTATCGTGTCGTCGTTGATCATCGAAAATGGCTGAAAGTACAATGTGTTGTAATTCGCGAATTTCAATTTAGGATGGCTGCACTGACCTTCTGCTTTCGAGTTTTGACCAGCTCCGTTTAAAGCCATAGTGTATGGTAATCCCGCCAGCAAAAGAGGAGAATCTACTTTGTTGCTGCAATCGAGAAACAGCGATAAAATTCGATGTGGGAGATCAAGCTAATAACGTAAAGCAGAATGATTTGAAAGTAAGTGACTTTTGCCGTGAAAACTGGTTGTGGAAGTGGAATGCCACCGTAGGTTGTGTCTTTGATCAGCTGTTTACTGCATGGGCAGGTGACGTACTGCAGCTATGAAATACCAGAGGCGGAGCGTCGACCTATGTTAGATGAATGACATGCCTTCAAGGCACTGGATCTACGTCTCCGCCAATATTTATATCGTACACCCCTCATGGACTCAACATCCTTGTTTGTATGAGGGGGTGTACGATAAATATTGGCGGAGACGTAGTCTAAGTACTTGCTTTTTGGATTTTCAGTTTGGGAGAACGAAATGTGCACCGAATTGCCCAAAGGAACCAAGTTCCTACAAACGCATGTACTACTTTTAACGTGACCGCATTTCTAATCCGGGTTAATCTGACTAAAGTGTTTTTCACCAAAACATCCCATTATTTCAATCTACCACCATGATGGTATCCTCATATGGTTGACATCTAACATTCAGGAATTCACTTCTTGTGTTGGTTCCCTCAATCAAGTTGACTTACAATAACAGACTGGGGTCTCAATTGCAAATGAAAACGGCATCAAAATCCTCAACAGAATGACCGAGCCCATTTGAACGACCTTTTATGTTGGTTCAAAGTAGTTCTGTGAACATTTGAGAGTGAAGAATATAGAATGTAGGGCACAGTTTTTTCAATTTGAACAAAAAAGATTCTCAGCAGCAGAAACTGACCGCTTCGAAGCGCAACGCTTGAATATCTCAGACAACAACGCTTAATTCCAGACAACAGGCAAGAACATTCACCAATCAAAGTCGTCAGTATGGCTGATTGAGCCCAGCGTTCTTTGGTAACATATCTTGATCGGGCTGTTGGTTGTTGTTATTACCCATCATAGGATTGTTATCCGTCTGAGAAATGGATACGTTCAGGCTTCCCCCGCACAGCTGGGTCACTTCAGCGAACGGAGTCGTGCCACCACTCCTCCGTATAAAGAAACGTGCGCGACATCCACCGCAGACATCATCGAAACACTTGGCTTCCGGGTATGCCGAGCAGGAGGCTCCTTGCTGCTGGCACGGCTGACATGGCATCCTTCCGATCTTCGGTCCAGTCGAACCGTACAATGTACTGTAATCGTTATTGTCAGTCTCATCCGGACGCATATTTCTACCAGGGGGATTTTGCCTGAAAACATAATTTCTTAGTTTTATAAGATTTGGTTTCAGATTATTTACCCAGACGCAATTTGTGGTTGAATGACTGGAAATCCATTCTCGTCTCCCAACGATGATTGCGGTGGACCGTCGTTTCTCTGTGGGTTTAAATTCGGGTTGATCGAGCTTCCTCTAGGTGGGGGCTGCACTGAATCAACAGGTATCATGTTGGCGGGTATGCAGGGGGTCAGTTGAGGTTGGTTCGGAATGGCCATATTCGGCGGCTGGTTGGCAACAGCCATACTTCCAGCTTCAAAGAATGCATCTATAGCATCAGTTGAAAAGTTTCGTATTCAAAAAATTACGGTTCGCATCCCGGTTCTGTGGGGAGTTGAATCCCGCATCGTTGTTCCAAGTAGCTTTCCCCATGCTTCCCTGACCAGGATTATTCACCAAGTTCCTTGACCCTGATCCATACATACCACCACCCTGCAACATCGGTGCTTGGTTGTCCGTGCTCTGCGCCTGGAATCCAGTTCCACCGAAGCCGGAACCGGAAGGCAGTTGGTTTCCTTGGCCGGGATTGCCAAACTGATTCCCTTGGTGACCGTTTGACTGCTGGTTAGGATTTTGGGTATTCGGCTGCTGATAACCGGTTCCTGCGCCGGCGCCATAGCCAGAGCTTGATGAAAGGGAGTTTCCTTGATTTGTGTTACTGTAACTGTTTTGAATGGAATTGGCTCTGGCATTTGCTGCGGCTGCTGCTGCGGCGCATCCAACAGCTTCAGCGTAATCACACGCGGCAATTTTTCTGACAAGACAAACGAATTTTGAGCGTTGTTTTCGTCATTTAATATGCATTGAACTCACTCATTGAAACCAAGACCTTCTGGACACTTCATAATCCAACCGATGTTCTGAAACATCCGCAGCGTCAAACCTGTAGAACTCAGATTTCCAATATACAGAACTGACCTCATGGCAGTTGTAGAAAGATGTGCAGTCATTTGCAACTGCAAACTGCCCTGTTGGTTGCTTGCAGTAATCCGCTAGAAAATTCAATACAGTAATTGCTAGAACTGATAAAGCTGTTAATCGATCAAAAATCTCAGCTTTCTTCTTGACTGAATTTGGATCCAGAGGAAGCAAGGCAGGCAAGTTTCTAACTTTCACATTCTGCATAGTTTCATAATAGCTTTATGGTTCCTACATTTCCATGTAAGACCAGTTTCGGAAACTTACGTCTAGGTCCAAGATAATTCGGATTGAGCTTGTTGAGCGGGTTGCCGTTGTCCATCCCTCTTCCTGAAGAACCCTGGTTTTGCTGCTGTTGTTGTTGACCACGACCGCCAGGACCCCCAACACCACCATATCCAGAGCCGCCAGAAATTTGTCCGTACATTCCTCCTCCGCCTTGTTGCAGCTGCTGCTGTTGTTGATCTTGGTAGTTTGGAGAACCTCCTGTGGAAGGCTGCGTGTTAAACTGACCATAACCTCCACCTTGTTGCTGCATGGCGAACTGCGGTTGTTGTTGGGCTTGTTGAGGGTAGTTGGTGTTTTGGCGGGTTGACGGCATGTATTGTCCGAGAACAGTGTGAATCGTTAATCCGAGTAAGGTCCATGTTTGCAACATGATGGCAACAGCGGAAATCTGGTACAAGTGCTCGGAAATGTGATCGACAATGTGTGAGGCTGATATTCGGTTCTGGGCAAGTTTTTATCGGTTTGGATGGGGGACATGCTGACGATGATGAAATAGACAAGTAGGCCGGTGCAGAAACGAGAAGGGCTGGTTGATTATGACACAGATCTCTTGTTCTGAGTAATTATTAAACAAACAGGATGTGCGAAAACTGTTTTATTTAATTCCGCTGAGCAGCGCAACTCACGCGCCGCAGCTGCTTCAGCTTCAGGTGAGCATGAGGGGAAGAGTCAAGTTACTCTTGACCAACCTACACCATGTTTATGATATGGCTCAAGCCGGTCCGGTATGAAATCACACTCGATGTTGAACTACCGGGAACAGTCACAAACAACTCACTTCCAGACTGAAAAAAACTCATCCGGTTGTGGAACTTCTTAAGAATATTTGAAGGTGTTTTCAAAATTAGTCACGGAATTCCCATTGGTTGTTCAGGTTTTTTGTTCTGTTGCTTGGGTTGTTTCAGGCCAGCTGCAATACGAGGTTTGAAGCGGAGCGCGAAATGTATTCTAATGAATTCATTTCTGGATAAGCTATGGTGTTAGCTCAGAGTGCCTGACACTGTTTTAATGGTTTTGACATAACAAGTTTTTAACCAGGCTCAAGGGTGGGACACTGGTCAGAATAACTAAATCAACTTGAAACAAGCGTATATTATTCATACATGGTTGAAACAAATGCAGCAGACATAATCGTGTCGTAAACTGCTTGAATATTTCGGCTGTAACTTACAACTGGTGAGTGCGACTGTTTTACCGTATTTCGGGAGTCTGTTTCCAAACACGTGACATTGTATATTCTGAAAACAAACTATACTTTAGTACAACATCTTGTAAAATTTACCATTTTTGACAGCGACAATCTCGTGACCTTTTATATAGTTACTCTTGACCAACTTACACCATGTTTATGATATGGCTCAAGCCGGTCCGGTATGAAATCACACTCGATATATATAGCATTATTTCGTCGTACATTTTTGGCTTATAAAATGAACCTTGTGATACTTCGGTCTTTTAGCTATTAACCTATCTGCGTTATGTTCAAAACTCATCAGTTTGTATGTAGTATGTGAGTCCATTCCTGTGCTGTCTAAATTCCAATCTGTGGAACACGCGTGTCTTCCCTAAATCAGCAAAAAATATGGGTTCACGGTGAACGAAGTGATGGTATTTCAATACTACATTGATGTGGGTAATGCGTTAAATTGTTTTTGACAATATGAATCAATTTTGAGATGGAATTCAACAAACTGCAGCGATCATTCGGTCCGTAAATGCTGCGATGTCCGTCGAATGTTGTTTGTTGATTGCCTCGGTGAACAAGCCTGTGTGGAGGTTTGTTCGCAGTGTTTGGCGGAGCGCTCTTGATTGTTTCCATAAATTTTGGTTGATTGGCTGGCTGATTGATATCGACCAAGGAATTTCAGTTTTTGTTCAGCATAGAATATAGACATTGCAAGTCGCGCATGCTCGGACCCGATCAGGCAGCCACCGCGATCAGCGTTCGCTGATAGGCTGGGGGTGTCCCCACCTGGGGGGTTTGCAAAAACGATCAGCCTGACCGGTCCGGATCAGTGTAGTAAAAATAGTTACTTTGAGGTTTAAATAGAATAAGAATGAATATTTTCATCGGTCGACTGAGTTAAAA
>JAQIWT010000172.1:0-30201 GCA_034696485.1 Isohypsibius dastychi | reverse complement strand
ATTTTCGACAAGCTTTTCCTTCTCTACATATGTGCCATCTTACAAACTCACCGAAATCAGGCGGAACCAACCGTCTTAACTCCGCCAGTTTTGGAGCACGAACAGCTTCCTTCTTACTTCGTTCGCACGATTAGTAAGACAGGCTACCATTTGGTACCCTGGACGGAATTACAAATCAATCAAAACACAAATTTGCGAAGAGAAGCAAAGCATGGGATGGGATCATCACGACACTGGTCACTGACACTACTGTCACAAGGGTACAACTGTCTGCTGCTCTCTCTGCTCTCTCTTGTAGCTACAGTTTGATTTGATTGTTGGAAACCGTGGCGGGTATATCGCCTCTATCCTCTAAACCAAGGGGAAGACGAATAAACTTACTTATGTACTTACAACTGCTACTGTATCGATATCAACGCAGGCCCGTGACGTGACGTGAGTGCGCATTCCGACAAGATCGCCACTAGTGTTTTAAAAATGTATGCTTTTGCATTAAGATTTGATTGAATTAAAATGTTTGACGATAATCGGGGAATAAAATTGATTTTGATTAAATTTTTCCCGGTGAACTGGATTTGAATTTGATTTAAACTGCATTCAAATCCAACTGAAAACCACATTTAAATGTATTAATTTGTGAAGCGTCGGTCAAACAGACTAATTCTGGTAAAGAACAACTGGGAAAACAATTCGTGAACGTCAACAATCCGAACGATTATTCGCAACGACCTTTGATTTGGAAGTAATGATCACCTGGCCTGAGACTGGCTGTGTTGATTGAGTGCAACATGATCAGTTTGATCCGGTGTATCAAGTTTTGCACACCCACTCACGAAAAAACTGCTCCACCAAAACATTTGAATGCACTGGTTTGGTTCATGGAAGACTTTGAATTAAAATTGATTTTTAGTCAATCCATTTCATTGAAATTAATTTTGATTGTTATGAGAAAATCCAATGCCATTAAAATTGATTAAAATTGATACATTTTAATTGAAAAATGGCCATTTTGTATTGAAATTGATGTACTTAAAATACATTTTTAAAACACTAATCGCCACCTGGCTCTCTTTCCTCAAAGACACACACTCAAGCGCCAACTGGATTCTGTCAAAAAGACCGGCAGATGTCACGGTGACCACAATTAATTTGTAGCCGCAAAAACAAATAGTGTGCAAGTCAGCTTCCGCTGTCCAGCAGGAACATGTTGACAATTCAGTCAACCACAAATCAAAAGCGGTTTCTTCGAATTGCTAAAATATTTCTATTTCCTCAACTTAAGCTACAAAAATCATTATACAGCTGCAACCAGTTATTCCATAAAATTCCGAGCTGAAATTCCAGGATTGGTCTGGTAATTCGGCGAGAAAAGGTTCCTACAATCTTACAAGATTGGCCCTTCTTTTGAGACTACGGTGACTGCCAAAATCGAACTTCGTTTCTGGTATTCATCAAAGTGTAATAAACCAGAAACTTAGTAAAAAGCAGAGTGATCCCTTTTTTTGTTGCTTGAACTTTTAAATAAAGTGAAAGAGTAGAGAATAGATTTACTGGCCCAATGGAACTAAATAGTTCACCAACTAGCGCATCAGACGGATAGTTACTAGTAGTTGCGAGCACACAATATCACGATAAAACTCACCCAGAGCAACCCCAAAAGCATTGACAGTGAGAACTTGAGGAGAGGGGTACTCCGTATCTTCAGCAAGGGGTACCTTTGGATTCATTTTATTGTCGAGATTTTCTGATCTGTTTTATTGCAGCATATAGGTATCATAGTTGGAATTTTATCAGAAGATCACCCATTTGGTTCTCTTCAGGTTAGGTCTGAGCATGGCTGGATCAAGTTCTACGAACGAATATCCGAATGGACAGCCTGGCTCAACTGCATCAAAGGAATGGGATTCTCCGGACCAAAACACGATCTTGCGTCTTCGGAAAAAGATCGCAAGCTTCAGCAAAATGGTGCAGTAATTCTGTTTCATTAAAACTCATGTTCTGCCTTTAAATGTTAGATTCCCTTTAGGGTCGATTTTGTGCTGCTGAATTCTGGATGGACAAAATCGCCAATCTGTCCAACTACCGTAAAATGTCGACCTCAGAAAATGTCTCGCTTATATCACGTTTAAATTTCAGAAAACCTTGCGGATGTCTTAGGAATGTGTGAATATTTATTTCTTGATGGACAATACGAAGCTTGCAGACGAATTATCGAAAAACGGTCACTCCACAAAGTTAGTCAGGTCTCATTTTTCCTCTGGAAACAACATCAGTTATTTCTTTTTTTCAGAAGCGAACGGATTTCAGATATCTTCTCGGACGCTGCTATGTGAGCTTTTTGCGTTTTCTGTAATGAAACATGGACTGTTAGAACAGCATTGTAGTTTACTTCCGGAGATTTGGACGAGGCTTTGAAAGTGACCGCTATTGGTGATACCAGTAACACGGATGGCAGGAGAAGTTCGGTGTCCCGGAATGGAGAAGATATGACAGACCTTTCTCTTGGATCCTTCAAAGGCATTTCGATGTATGATGATGAAGAGGATTGTCAAGAAGTATGCAATTTAACCGAAAACCATGCTGTGTTTATCTCTCTAAGTCGTATTCTTTCAGTATTTGGCTGCGATTTTTGTGCTGCGTGGGAAAATCTTTGACAAGTTGGAAAATCCACAGAACGCCTGCCAAGCTTATCGGAAAGCCCTCGAGATTGATCCATATTCTTTTGACGCTTTGGAGATGCTTGCCAACCGGAAAGCAGTCTCCGCCGAAGATCAGGAACGACTTGTCAAAGAAACTTCCGAAAACTGTGATGATGGCGAAAATCTGGTTCATTACTTCTATGAGAATCAGCTTTGCACGGAAACTGATCGACCAAAGTTTGATCCGCTTTGGGAAAAGAGTAAATTTGCCAGAAATCCCGATTTTTTACTTTTCAAAGCCGACCGCGCGTGAGTTTATTTTCTTTGGATGATTGTCTCAAATAAACAGCAGTGTTTATTTTCCAGATTAACACGTCGAGATTTCGTCTCTTGCCTGGAATTGACCCAAAAGATTTTCGCGGTGAAACCGTATTATCGTCGCGCACTTCCGGTTCATATTGCTGCACTCGTTCATCTTGGCAAGAGCAGCCAGCTTTTTGACCTCAGCCATCGCCTCGTTTCTTTATACCCGCAAGAAGTTCTACCCTGGTATGCCACGGCCTCGTATTATTTTGTTTGTGGACACATGGATTTGACGAGGCGACATTTGTCAAAGGCGATTGCAATGGACAAGAGTTGTGGATATGTATGGCTTCTGTATGGGCATTCGTTCTCCCGTGAAAAAGAACATGATCAGGCCATGGCTGCATATTTCCATGCCGTTGATGTGATGCGAGGGTAATACAAGGTTTTTGTGGTTGGACCTTTGATTTCATAATTATTTGTCCTAGTTCGTATTTTCCATACCTCTATATCGCGAGAGAGTATACCAGGACTAACAATTACTTGCTTGCTGAAAAATTCTACGACGAAGCCAGGAAAATTGCTCCAGAAGATTCTGTGGTTCTACATGAGCTGGGAATATTGCACATAAAAAAATCAGAGTACGTATTGGTCAGTATTCTTAACGAAATTTTATTCTTTCAAGTTTCATTTTCACGCTAAGAATGGAGTTTGTTTCGAACGTCGGAAAAGTTTTCTTCATAATTGATCGATCACTTCTGTTATTGCGCGTTGCAGATCTTCACGACAAGCTGCTTCTTTGGAAGCAAGAAGGGACCTGACTCTCGCTGCTAAACATTTATCGGAGGCTTTGTGTTATCTGAAAATGGATACTCGCGGACAGAGAATGATGGATCAAGCCGTCGAAGGAGTTTACGAGTCTCTCGCAGCAGTACATCTGAAACTCAAGTAGGTGGTTTGACGTTGAAAAGCATAATCATGAATTACAAATATGTTTGTATGCATTTCCTGTTTATGCAAATATTTATGTACATAAACACTTTTATATGGATATTTCGAATAAAATTTTAAAAGTATTCTTCATTTTTCGGGGCATGGCTGCTTTTAAAGTTTCATTCTTTATAGAGATCCAAAAGAAGCCTTGCTGTTTGCGAAACTGGCTCTGCAGATCAACGCGACAAACAGCACCGTTTTGAAGATAATTGGAATGTCGAACGTGATGCTGGGAAAACCAAGCGCTGCAATCGACGCATTCCAGCGATCTCTAGCCCTTGGGAAAGACGACCAACAAACCAAGAAGATGCTCTCGGAAACCGTGGAACTCTGCATGTTAGAAGGAGCGAGTGCTGTGATTCCTGTAGTTGATCTGACTGCCAAAAGGAGGACACGTGTTGCAAAAGGTCCTATTGAGATCTCGCGAACCCCTTCGAAACGACTATCTCTCAGGAAAGAAGCAGCTCCACTCAACGTTTCCTCAACCTATCACTCCGCGATGGATATGTCAATTGCGAGCACCAGTGATGCGAGCTTTATGGGCGAGTTCCGTGCGCCTTCCGGTGCGATTGAAAATGTTTCCGTGGAATTTTTTGATGACGTCTGACATCGTTCTTGGATAGAATCAAATGTTTTCAGTTTTATTACATCGATTTTCGAAGCACTTGTCGAAAAGCGGTTTCATCAGAATATCCTCTGTCAGAAAATCAATTACAGCCAAAGTCGGCGTATTTTGCCCATTCGACGTTTGGTTTTTCTGGGGGAAAGACAAAAAAATCAGGAACTGATTCGGAGTTTGGATTACTTGGTTGAACTAAATAGCGATCCCACAGTGTTCGCCCGGCGACGAGATCGAAGGCGGAAGACCGTCTCGTGGTCAAAGATTCCGTCCCGAATAAAACACTTTCCAGATCGGGCTTCATAGGTTCAGAAATTGGCTCCTTGTCCGGTGATCGTTCACCAGCTCTGCTGGAGAGACATTTTCTTCGCAGGTTCTTTAG
This sequence comes from Isohypsibius dastychi, assembly GCA_034696485.1. Taxonomy (NCBI): domain Eukaryota; kingdom Metazoa; phylum Tardigrada; class Eutardigrada; order Parachela; family Isohypsibiidae; genus Isohypsibius; species Isohypsibius dastychi. The sequence continues at coordinate 25,265 of JAQIWT010000172.1, read as the reverse complement.
CCGTATCTCAAGCGCGTCGATCGCATCGGTGCTGAGGAGGGACGTAGCAAACTCGTCCGAATGGGCTGCATTTTGTGAGGCTGTGGTCGCGTTGTGCAGCTTGTACAGTTTTCTCGTCAGTTTGAGTAATTCGAACGTTCTGGAGATTTTCTTCAGCTTCCGTTTTTGCGTGACGGTCAGAATTCTCTTCGAACCAGCGACCTGAAAAAAGCAATTGATTTTTCACTCAAAATTCTACGGATATTTCTGCTAGTTTTCCGAGCTCACGTCCTCGTCGTTAGCTTTTTTTACAGCAATGAGCTCAGATAGATAATTGGTATGATCAGAATAAACGTCGTCCGGAGATCTCTTGGATTCTGCTATACGCTTCCTCTGTCGTTCCTTCGACAAACGTTTGGCTCTCCTTTTTCCGAGTTTTTTCTCCACGCCATTCACAACCTCAGTCGAAGTCAAACGGCGGACTTGGTTTTCAATTTCAGTCTGAGGAAAAGAATCGAACTTGAGTAACGCGATATAAACAGCAAAAAAACCAAGTAATCAAGTGAAAAATGAGTATTGTACTCTGTATTTACTGTACTTACGAGCTGTGAAAGAAACTCAGGATCTGATAAACTGGAGACATGATCGGAAGGTGTTTCCGATGCGTCGCTGGCGCTGGTTCTGTTTCGTAAAATGCACAACGTTTTCCATGTCTGAGCGAATCCCGACACGAAGTCGCAAATCTACAGAATTTGCAGATGAATAAATCGCAAATCAAAGGATGTTTGCATACCTTAGCTTCTCCGTTCTCCATGGGAAACACAGTCGACAATGCAAGAATGAGTTTCGGCGAGGCTCTGTCTCAAACGCGGTGTCTCAGAGTTTGTGATCCAGTTAGAACAAGAAAATGAAACGAAGGAACACGAGGAAGCTATTCATGCTCAAAACGAAAACAAACTACAGAAGCACAACAGAACGCCGAGTAAGGTAGACTGAACATGTGGTAAGTTACCGCATAGCATGCTACACCTACCCCTACTTGTTAAAGCACTGAAAAAGCTGACAAAAGGTCACATTTGTTCTGGGTGATTTGCAAATGGTTTATTAAAATCGAAAATGACAGAAGAGGTATTTAAGCAAAAACACACCATGTTTCTGAAGCTTCCCTAGAAAATTGGAAGAAAAAGAAACATTGTTTTCTAGACTTTTGATATCGAGATTCATAACGCAATAAGGATGAAATTTCGCTGTTCTTGGCGCATGAACACAAAAAACTGTTTGCACAGTTTGTCTTTCGAACGTAAAAAGGTCCAATTTGCAGAAATATAAGTAAACCCCACCCGGAGGTTGCGAATCACAACTTGCTGGCGGCAGAGTAACCTCAATTGTACGGTTGTGACCTTTGGTAGCATCCATTCGCCAGCTGCATTGTGAACAGAAACTTCGGTGTAGTCGATTGCGATTTCGATCTCCTAGAATGTTATTGCCGAACTTCTAAGCAAGATATAAATTATCCCTCATACGTAAAAACTGGCAGCGCACATGACGATGTCGATGGCAATCGGCAATTTTCGAGATATTCTCGCAGTATGGGCAGTGAAAAACCAAGTGGAAGCGTAACAGACCTGCGCCAAAACCGTGAGAGTTTGCGTTTCCATTCTCTGTTGATACGCTCAAGAACACTAGAATTTGAAATACCTGACCGGTGTCAGCAACACATTCAGTATTTAGTATACTAAGCGCAGACCCAGCTTCGTTCTGACACTCTAGAGTTAACTCTGCATCTTGACATGTGGGTTCTGACACACTGTATCATCCACATCAGCATCATATGGCCGCTCTCCCTGGCTGGGCTAGATAGGTTCATGACCAGGAGACCTCTGCACTCTGATATTCAACCACCTACTGCTCCTCCGTTTCCAGAACCTAGCTCAGGAGTTCCACAGCCCTTACTCGCGAACCTTCAGTCCGTTGTTACTCCAACACCAGAAATCACGACCCAAGCTACAGTCCATTCTTCACATGTAGCTGACTTGCTAAAAGCTAGCAAGAAGCCGCAAACAGAAGGAACGACAGAACGGGATAAAGTGGGAGGTTCGAAACCTCTCAACAAATTCACCTCCGAGAACCAGGTACGACGCACAATCGACGCTGCGCCAGTACCAAGTACCGATGCCAGAGAAACTCCGCTATCTAAGCTTTTAGCAAAGTTGAAGAACCGGAAGCATGTCGCAGCTCCAGAGACGAACCCGCTTCAGACCGTCATTTTAACGACAACGAGCGCTCCGGTGATCATCGAAGCACAGCTACCAAAGCTGCCAGCCAATGCTCGGCCAGTGTGCGAGCTTCCTACGTCAAATCGTACAGGATCCAAAGGAGCAATGTCCACCGTTACACCGCGCCCGAAACCCCGCAGCGTAATTGCTCTGGTTCCGGGTAAAGGAGTTCATTGCAGCTTAGCGAAACAAATTACGTCTGGCCTTGATTGCCCATGTCAGCGTGTGGGAAAACCCTGCGCTGTATCCGAGTCCATTTGTGTGAATGTCACAGAAACAGCCAGTGCCTGCGCTTGTAATTTAGCGACGAGCACTCGGAAAGGCAATCGATGTGAACTCACAAACATCGTCGTGCCGGCTCGGGGAACTGGCTTCAAAATTTTCTCACCAGCACCAGTTTTGGAAATTAGCTGCAAGATCAAGCTGTGCGAAAAAACCGGATTCAACATCAATGTAGGAATTCTTCAATTGCATTTCGTGTTTAACTACAATAAGCGTTTACAATTTTCAGACGCTGATGGGTAATCCGCCTTTTAAATGGAACATCGAAAAATCCTTCGCATCCAGCACTTCTTCCAACTCAAAATCAGAACAACGCGGAATTACAATTGAAATAGATCCACAGGATGCGTCCATCTACTTGACCAATGACCAAACCAAGAACTGCCCAGATTCCGGCAGAATATCTCCCGTAAGGTCAATCAGCATTCCGGCGGTTACTGTATACAACGTTCACGCCGTGGATGACGACCGAATCACCAGCAACACTATTTCCATAACGGTAACTCGATTATCCAACACGTATATAAAACAGGATGCAGAACTGAATGGCACAATTGTATTTTTCAGCTTTTCCTGAACAACGACTGTTCAAACACCGTCTGAAGTCACAGTTGTCGAACGAGCAGTCTATGAACTGAATGCTGAAACTAGTTAAAATATGCAATCACAAAGTGTTAATCCAAAGTTGCGGTCATACAAGAAATGACAAACCAGTTGAAGCGGAAGAGGTTGTCACCAGGACAAGAAAAAAGAACTCATCCACAAAAATTCAATTGCCCGGCCGAACAGAACAACGCATCGGAGTGCATCAGATCGCCGCTCGTAATAATGGTCATAAGGGAATCCAAGTGATTTATGATGTGCGTGGAGTCTTTCTGTATAATGGCTTATTAAATACCCAAATCCCATTTTCGAGATGAAAGAACTGAAAAGAAAAAAACGGGTCACATATATTTTTCGTCTATCGTTTCTGGACGTACTTTATTAGGAAATCTCGCATCAGCAGCTTTTCTCGTCCTCTCCGCTTTCCGTTGAATTTCTTCAAGATGATTCTTCTCCGCGGTGGCTTTATCAATATCTTCCACCGCCAGGGCTTCGGTGACTTTCCGCCATAAACGGCGTGATTCGTACGGATCTTGCTTATCAAAAGGCCGGACACGTTTTCTGACAATTGGCAAAGTGGATACGTCTATCGTTTTCGATCCGACCTTATCACGAAAAACATCAATAACACTTTACCGAAACGCAAACCAAAAATTTACGGTATTCATTGAGAATTCAAAGTTAGCGTTCCATTCCCCAGTGACTTTGCAGACAACTTTTCCATGGGGGTTCGTGACCTCTGCTGTAACGCGATGTAATTTTCCACCATAAAACGGCTGAAAAAGACAGCATTGTCATAAATGAAAATCACGTAGGTTTCCAAGTGTTTACTTTTGTATGAAAGATTATCTCGGCAGCATATCCAGACTTTTTGCATTCAAGGGCTACCTTCCCACCCAATTCACACCAGGGAACCGTTAAAATCGACCGTGCATAGGCAGATGGCAATGTAAACGTATATTCCTCGCCGAATTCCGTTAAATATAAGGAAGCTGAACCGACCATATTCACGCCGATCGACAAGCCGTAAAATTTGGACTGTGTATAAATCGATGCGCTCATACAAATATTCTTTTCTGGACACTCCACATAAAAAGCGGTCACTAAAATAAAAAATCAATATAAAAAATACCAAGTCAACTTCAGTATTTGAGTTATTAAATAAAATCCAATAATGATATTCTAGTATTTTATTTCTCGACCAAAAAATAAATATGAAAAAAAACATTAGAACAATCATCCAAAAAAATATCACTGAATTCCCCGAAGTCCACGAACACATTAGACGATGAAACAAAACTATTCGCATTAGATTTTTCGTTGGATTACCTGGAGGGTGATGCGAAACTTGCTCGCCAACGTATTTCACTCTCAACTGTTTCTCAGTTACGGGTCCATCAGGGTTTTCACGTGCTGGGGATTCGTCAGGAACATGCCATGAGCAATGGAATGTTTCGCCAATAATTGGATTATACGGCTTTTTCGCCTGCGTCCCCTAAAACGGAAGAAATCCTGATGAGTTCACATCAAACTACTCAATCATGTGCTTTTTCCCATTTGACACTTGATACGCGGAAAAAAGCCTCAACAGTCGTTAATCTAGATTTGAGTAATAGCGGGAACCAAATAACGCATGCTTCGACCAATAATGAGCTTGAAAAAGCCAACATATCAATAATCAGAAAAGAAAACTTTTTCCAGAACGGAAACGGCATTGTTTTCGAAAGCACTTTCCCAAATGCGGCATTTTTCCCAGGTTACGGACCAATTATAGCTTTTTAAATAAATGATGACAAACCTTCCAATAACAGCAAAAAATTAATAAATCATCTGGAACAGCCTTATTTACCTTTCGGACGATATGAAAAGACGTCAGATACCATTCCAAGACCCCAATCATCCGCTGTTCTTCCGATTCCATATCAGGCACTCTCAGAATCACAGACGCATGTCCCATATAATCGGCAAACATTTCCAACAATGAACGCCGTTCCAATATAAACGTTGGCAACGTGACCTTAAAACGCAGAAATTTCCAAATTAAACTTCCATCTCGGACCGATCGATCAAGTTATCGATCAACCTTTGTCAAATCCATTCCGATCTTGAGCTGCCCGATAAGATGGAGGATAACACTCTTCTCAGACTCCACCGATCCCAGCTCCTCTGAATCATCTTCCTCGGCATCCGTGATTTCTTCTTCATCTTGCGCGAAAACAGGAGGTCGCGAATCTTGTCGCTTAATCAACACAGGACTCGCTCTCGGTTTTGGCACAACCATTTCCGAATCCTCCGCTTTTTTCAAAGATTCATCCGACTGGGCTGATAATCTAGATCCCTCAATAAAAATCATATCTGACGGTGCAGTCGGAGCAGTATGGACTGGCAGCTGCTCATCCAGTATTTCCGCCGATTCACTGGTAACAGAAGCGCTGGGTAGACGACTTGGAGATATATCCGATTTTGTTATTGGCAGTCCGGAAATGGTTTGGGATTGGCTGGGTGGACGCGGTTCCGGCTCAGTTGAAACATGTGAGTCTATTGCCACAGCGTCTCCGTTCTCGGGCTCCGTGTTCATCAATGCAAACAAACAATGATGTAAGCAATCTAAAAGAGGATGAACCAGTAATTGCAGCGCCCATGTCGTCAACACAAATGCACGCATACCCCAAGTTGCCAGAGACGTTGCTTTGAGGAGAAGCAAATCCGCGGATACCGCACTCAGATCGCTACTACCGTCCTAATAGAAAAATCCATTTGAACCACGGAATAAACTCAGGATGAAGCTTGCTAATTCGTAGTTCAAATTAAATAACCATCAGAAATTAGCAATCGATAAATCGTGACCGCAAACACAGAAAAGCGGGATTTGAGCAAGAAAGACATATCAATGGCAATCACTGTATTCTGTCGAACACCTATTTTTCTATGCCCTGCCCTTGAAAAGCAAACTGCCTGAAGTGAATCTTGGACGTTATCGTACTAATTATAATTTAATTTTTAACCCTCTGTCCACGGTTGTCGTTAGATTCTGAGACACAGTCTGATTTTTCAAAAAAGATGTAATTTGTTCAGATGTCACTCTTTTGGGTTAAAAACGTGCCTTCCTGTAACTCACTATGTATTGTGGTCTAAAAGTGAGAGAGACCTTCTAGCAATTCATTCATGCATTTCTATTCTCAAATACTCAAATATAAGTATTTGCAATTTTTTGATTTTTCTAATTTGTACATAATTTTTCAACAGACAGTGTGGACAGCTTTAACGAAACTTCCGGTAATACATATTACATATACAGTACAGTATGTGGACTCGTATTTAATACCACCATATTTAAAAATACGGAGTGTTTTGAACACTTTAATCTCTCTTCTCATCCGGTGTACAGTATTTCCTCGATAAAAACTGTGTTAACACAGCCGAATTCCCACTTACCTCAACCAGACGACAAAGGTCAGCACGCTTATCTCGAACTTTTGAAATGACCAAACGAGCAGGAGCAAAGGGTTCCTCAAACTTCATTGACGGGGGCTCGGATGCAAAATGAACCAGCTTGGGATTGGATGTCCGGGGAAGACTGCCTTTACGGGATTCCGAAACCGAGGAGGTGCTTGTCCGGGAATACGATGCGGACTCATGCAGCCCGTAACCGGGAGAAATGACGCAACGAAGTAAATTAACCCATTTCTGTCGCTCCTTGGTGTCAAAAGCTGTTAAATCAAATTCTATCATGACCTGAACCATAAGAAAACCGAGTCATGTGATTTACCTTTGAATTTATAGACTTCCCCGTTTGCGGCATGCAGGATAAATGCGTGAGCGTCTTCGTGACTGGGAACAACCGATGCACCCTGTAACTTTATGGATGCACGTGGACTGGATGCTCTGTCTTCTTCCGTCTGAAACAATGAAAAATAAATAAATAATTCGCAAGACAATTCCGAATTCCGATCAAGGAAAAATATGAAAATGCTGTGGCAGTCTGGACTTTAAAGTTCAGACTATGCAAGTTCTTTGTCGTCAGGACTCACTAGATAATAGTCGAGGGTGCACAGAACTGGATCTAGAACAAACCAACGATGCTGCCAGCCACGTACCTAAAAGCAGAAAATCTTCTGTGATCACCCAAAACGACTGATAAACAAATCTGACATCGATAATCTTCAACACTCACTCACCACGTTCGTCCACTTTGAGAGAAGTCCTTCGTGCTTTCTACAGAACAAGATGACGATTCAGACATCCAGATTCTATGAACTAGAAACCGTAACTGTACTTACGAAGGGAGCATTGATGAGTTAGAGGAAACAGAACTGAAGGAAGACTGCCTGGGGGCAATGCTACTGATGGACATCAATGTGTTGTGATGTCAGCCAACAATATGTGGAAATACCATAATCTTCTGGTGAACAAAACGGTAGAAAGGCCGATGGATAAATTATAAATAAACGAGGAGCGCTGGGTGGTGGAGACAATTTTAGATTCCGACACAGGCTGCCCAAATGAAACAACGCTATGATTCCCAGACAACCGAGAATGTAGATAACTACGAACGCATCAATATTTGGACCAACAAAACGTCAGAAAGAACAAGAACTATAAATTCTCGAACGAATTTCCCCGCAGAATTTCCAGATGGATCATCGATGTTTACGACATTTTACGTTAGCCTACCAGTAGGCTGAGGGGTCTACCACCGATTCACGACCCCTTGGTCTCTGAAGGGGAAAGCCCTTTTTCCGCAACCAGAAAGAAACTCACGGAAAAGAAACTTACGAAAGGATACGACCGCCGAAAAAGTGACAATATAAAAAATGCAAATGCTTTCCGTTTTCCGACGGAAATAACTCATAAAAATTGGAACAATTTTCTTCTTTGAAGAAAAACAATATTTATGAGATCCTCGCCCGCATTAATTCTGTCTTCGCCGACATTTGACCATTTCTTTGAACTTGATCCGGAAATCTCGGTGTAGAATAGTGTTGAGAAGAGGATTCAGTGCAGAATTGAGGTATGCAAGCCAGTACGTTGCCGTCAGGAACTCTGCCGGTAGGGTGATTGTTTTGTATAAGGTTGCGAAAAAGTAGACGTAAAATGGTAGCCAACACGCACAAAATGCCAGTAAAATGGCACCTAGTGTTATCAACGCAGAACGGTCGCGTTTTGCGGCAATGGCCTTGTTTATTTTTCTGGCTTTTGCGGAGTCGCCAGCTGTATCGATGGCCAGATCATTTTCAAGTGTAGTGATGCCGTTTGAATTAAGAACGGACACTCCGTCATTGGTCATCGTTCTTCCGTCCGGACCTTTCATGCGCTGCGGTGTGACCTTTGAGAATCGTGTTCTCATTTTCCATCCAACCACCACGTAACAAACAATCATGATCGTGAATGGAAATAGATATCCGAGAATCCCCAAAACCGATCCTCCGATTAAATTCTTCGCTGGATCCCATCCGCATTCTTCAACTATATTCGAATTATTCAGTCGGTCGTAAAAAAACGGTGGCATGAAAACGCAGCAAGTGTAGAGCCACGATCCAATGATGACCAGCTTAGTGAATCCAAGTGTGTTTTTTTGCATATAACTCACGGGCCAAGTGATGCTCCAAAGGCGCTCTCCGCTTATAATTGCCAAACAAAGCACGGACTCAAAGGTCATGAACCAATCGCAGAAAACCCAGATTGAACACATTGGCTCTCCGAACGGCCAATAGCCGTAAAAGTTGTAGATTGCAAAACAAGGCATAACCCAGACTCCCACGAACAGGTCAGCAATTGCCAGGTTGAAGATGTAGAAGTTGAAGGGAGTTCGCAAGCTGGGAAACCACAAATAAACGCCGGCAGTAAACAGATTACCAAAACTGGCGATAAATATTGCGATTGCCAAAAATACTAGAATTGGAACCAGGATAGATAGCGAAGGCGATTCATAATTCGGAAAACTCGAGGTTTCGTTCGCCGAAGTAATACTGGTTTCGTTGCCCACGGTAATACTCATTTTCGAAGTCGTCCGCACAGTGAAAGAGCTTTAAACTGACTGTCTTCAAGTTTGCATGAGAAATAGGTGCTCTTTTACATTCAGGGAGGATTATATTGATCAATGTAGCGGGAAGAGAAAAGGTCCTTCAGTTTTCTGAGGCGTGCTAACTGATTCGTTTTAGCTTTGATTTGAAAGGTGTTCCCTTCAAGTGCAATAATTGGTGCAGGACGCTTTTTAAAACTGTTGTACAGTGCTTTATTTTCACAATACCGTATGTTTATAACCGTATGTTTGTTAACTTGTGAATTCATGCGTCCCCGACCTCTATCGTTAATCGAAAGACAAATACAAAATGGGGGTTTTGTATACAGTGACTCGAAAAATATCAACGACAGGAAGCAGTTACACGACAGCCTTCCAGTTTAAAACAGTAAAAATGTCTGAATAAGGTTTTGACTCTGGAAGGGAGCCGAGAACAGAGGCTGCATTTCCCCGCTGTATTTCCAAACAAATCGTTTGTCGTAAAAATTCTAAAGACCGTTTCTCTCCTGTCCTCGGAAGACAAATACTGAAAATTAACTGCGGTGTTGTTTCAGTTCCTGGCCTGCTGTTCTTTTGGTTTCAAAAAGATGACATTGTTTGTCCATATTCAACACGCGATTGATGTTGCAATAACACTAACAACCGATCGAGGAATTTAGGTGTGGCTCTTGTGATTAGAGAATCCGTACCAAATAAATTACATGGAAGTTTCCAATACCTGCAAAAACGAAGATTTCTCTCTCAACGAGCGGAATCATGAATTCTCCTGGTGAGTACCAAGCCTGAATTGTTCAGGTGTGATACCGCCGGTGTCTTGAATGGTTTATCTCACACTTTCATTTCAATCAGGCGGCTGGATGAAGGTGGTCTCACCTATTGGTACCGATCCAACCAATTAATATTACCAACTTTGAATCTATGAACTACAGAATTCCCAGAGTAGAGAACTAAACTCACGCCTGCTGTCAAAATTCTGTCTCCATATCGGGTACGAATACTCCCCGATTTTCTAACCATGCAAATCGAATACTTACTTATTATGTCCATAGTTAGATCGTGTTCTATACGATAAACTGTATATGTATCACGGTGTATGACTTCGAAACATGGTCAACAAGATACCTCATCCCAGTTCATGAGAGTGCGACTCTGGTAATGACTCCCTAATCAAGCTTTCACGACTTACTTTAAGAATGTTTACGGAAACCCTCTTAGCTCTTGCTGCCCGGATCTTCATAAAACATGAGCCTTCCCGTGAAAGTGACGATGCACTGTCGCTCAGCCGTTTCAATCGCTCAAACTATCTTGTTGACTTCCGGTTTTCCAGGTAAATGCATCTTAATAACGGGAGAGACGTGAAAGCTGCACTTGGATAATGGATGATCCTGCTATACTTGATTGATCCAGTGACAGCTCAGTAGAAGGCTGTTGTGCTGAAATTTATCTGAGACGAACTCAGCTCAGAGTCCGAAGTAAGATCCAAAATAATTTCACTGATAATAATAATTCTGTTTTATTAGATATGTTATCTGCTACCCGTTAGGTTCACCCTGTGACATTTCAAAATTGCCTGAATTTTAATTGATAAACTGGTTTTAGAACAAATACATAGTTCAAAGTACAGTACAGAATGGCTGAACATTCGAAGATGTTGTTGGCCTACCTGACACCACGTGTACCAAACAATGTTGTTTACAACTTGTCGACAATGTTTTCTGCTGACCTAACGGTAAGTTCATGCTGTAGATCGACAGAAGCTGCAAGCTGGCACCAGTAGCCAGCATTGCCCTCCAATAAACTGCGTTCTGCCCTTGAAAAAAATTGAATTTTGTTCCCGTCTCAAGGGAATTTGTTCTTTTGCAGTTTATATATCTTCCACCTCTTGGATGGTTGAATTTTGCTTTTGTACCGATGCATTGGTGGCAAAATGGACGCAGAAGATATAATAGATCCGGACGAGATTTTGCCATCGGAAGATGGAGAATTCAAGAAAAAGAAAACGCTGGAAGGATTACCAATGTACTATGCAGCTCTTCGGGTTGCACCGCTGATGGGATTATTTGGTATTTGTTTTGGAATTTCTGCGCCAGTTACCACCGAACTGATGAAAACGCGGGTAAATTAACTCTTCCCTATTTTTAAAATCCACTTTTTTCTAATTTGCCATTCACTGGATTTTTACTTCGAGTACGGTATAGTAAAGACGAGTGCAAGTCTATATCACTTATCCTTTGAATTCAATTTGATTATAATTATTTCCATTATTTCCAGGATATACTAATGGTAAACGTAATGCTTGATTATAATGTACTCTGTTCATAATTAAATCGTTATAGCGTGGAACTGTGCAGTTGTTATTTTTGTTAAATTTCAGGTATGCTCGGTTGCACTTGATTATTCGCCAGAAATATGCAATCATCTGAAAGAATCCATTTACGCCGCGGAAAGCGTTCTTGTTCAGTCCTCAACTACCAGATACAACCTATACAGCACCTTAATTGGCAGCATCCCCGCAGTTATATTCTCGGTTTTTATCGGTTAGATTATTCATGCTCATTAAGATTCTGTTGATGTTGAAAAATTTCCAGGGTCTTGGAGCGACGAATTTGGAAGAAAAATTCCAATGTTGCTGCCGTATATCGGAGTATTACTGTCGAGCAGTTACATGGTCATTTGCGCATTTTATCCGGTTCATCCAGGCATGCTCCTGATATCTCCTCTGATATCGGTAATTATATCAATATAGATTCCGATGCTGCGATAATTTTACGTGAGTTAAAGTTCTTGGTTTTTAAAAACAAGAATTCTTGTCTGCATAAAAGAGCATGACTTCTTTTACGTGCAATTCCAATATTCAATTAATTCCTGATATACTCTATTTAGTGTATGTATTTCTTTGCAATAAACACACACCTGTTATCTCAAACTTATATTCATACAAATAACAATACATTTATTTCGGCTTCTTTGAACATTTGTAGTCGATAACAGGAGGAATGGTCGTTGCGCATATGGCAGTGTTCAGTTACATAGGAGACTTTACCACCAACGAGAATCGAGCGTTAAATATTGCTGTTATTGATGGAGGTAACACATAATGGGTTTTAGGTTCTTTTATCTATGAAATTTTTCTTTAGTGATGTTGCTTGTTGCAAATGGAGCTTCGTATCTCGGTGGATACGTGATGCAACATTATGGAACAGCTGCACCATATTTTATCGTTCTGGGAGTCAACGCAGTGTCTGTGGTCTACGTTCTTGTTGTGATCAAAGATAATCGTTCAAAAGACAAAAAACTGGGACAGATCTGCCATCCGGGGAATTTGTTTACCTGGAAAAGAGTCAAAGAAAGCATTGTCATGCTACAGAAGCAACGTTCTGGAAATGCGCGATTGCATATCACTCTGATACTAATTGCCATGTTTGTCGCCAGCATTTGTTTGATAGGTAAATCGAACACTGCAACCAAGTTTTATTTGAAATATTTTCAAGTTGCAAACGTCAGAGATGAAGAATGTGTTCAGTTCAACAGCTTTATTGTTTATTAACTGAATTGATTATATCATAGTAGCACCCGAACAATTATTTTACTGGAATAGCACCATTTAAATAATTAGTAAATCTTCCACCGAACAACGAATCATAATCATAAATATTGCTCGTTTTTTAACTCCCTGAAATATTACTATGAATATGTTATAGTGTTAACGCTAACTTTTGAGGTCTGTGTTGCAACTGTCCAAGAAAGGGAGGGAGCAAGTAAAGAATACTGAATTTTTTGTTTGCAGGAGATGGTTCTCTTATGCAGCTATTTCTGGAATTTCATCCATTCAATTGGACTGTGGAATTCTACACTCTTTTTTCTTGCATCCAAGGAATTGTCTGTGGTGTAACACTGATGGTAGCAGTTTTCATATTCCGCAGAATACTGAAAATGTCAGACACGGTGCTGGCCATGGTTGCTACTATTTCGGCGATAACATTTTTTTACGGATTATCAATCGCTACCGAAGACTGGATGGTTTACGCCGCAGCCGCAACAGGAGCCTTCAAAATGCTGTGCATTGTTTCCGTAAGGTCCATGTTGGCTGGACTGGTTGACGTTGAAGAAGTCGGAAAAATTATGGCAGCTGTGTCATCACTTCATGCACTGACACCCCTTATTGGATCATCAATTTTTTCCAACATTTTTGCAGCGACAAATTCCTGGTGGCCCGGATTCTGTTTTGCGGTTGGAGCTTTTTGTATGGTTCCAGTACTTGTGATATTTGCTTTTGTTGATTTATCTCAGAGGAGATATCTGTGATACTACATTTGACTTGGTTTAATTTTTCAGGTCTTTTTTTAATTCGTGATTTTATCGCGCAGAGAACAGTTAGGTCACATTACAGTAGTTTTCCTTTAGTGTGTTGAATTACCGAAAACTTATTTGACGATCTGCTCAGAAGAACAACGTTGCTCTTTTTGCTCGAGATTGGTATTTATTACGCTACTAAAGAATTTCCGAACTATTCTTCGTGTAAGATCAGGCCAGCATCACCAAAAATTCCTAACTACAAAACAACAGAAAAGTTCAGCAGACAACAGACAAACTCAAAAACCAGTTCGACAAGTCCGCGCCGACGTAAGATTCTGAAAGAGTCGCGCATTACTAGCCGAGCGAGGAACTCTACGGTTCTCTCTTTGAGCTTCCGTGCCATTTACGCTCAGACTTATATCAGTGCCTTCCCAAGCTTCGTCATAAGACGGCGGCGGTCCCGATGTAAAATCTGGTGGAGGTATCGTTGACTGGAGTGAAGAAACTGGTGGTGCGTTATAAACAACATTGGACGGATTCGGCATCAGAGATGTCTGGGAGTACGAGCGACCTCGGCGACCCAGTGTGCTGGCAGGAGATTCCATGACAATGTGAGGGTAGTCAATCAAGGTTCGCAGTCGTCTTCCCGCGTAAAGACCGGAATAACTCCTGGAATGTTTCATGGGAGAGAAGCGAAGACTGCAGCAGATACTGGCTGAAACGGTGCTGAAAACGAGCTCGAGAACTCCGATACCAAGGAGGATACCGGTGAGCGGTTGGAACAAATAAATCTCACCGTGACGAATCACGTAGAAATATGACAGGTAAACAGGTTGATGACTCAGCCAAAAAAGATTGATCGCGTTGATGGCAAACAAAGCCGTTGCGCCGATGGAGGACAATATGTTCATGGCCAGGAAAGCGGAAGAAAGTTTGCGACGATTTCCTCGTTTTCCTTGGTTCAGGTTCGCTGAAGGATCAAAGTGGTCACGACGCAAACGTATCCCGATGATGCCGGTTATCACGAATATTATTCCTCCCCAAACTCCGAATGACAGAAGAAAGTGCCGCAGTTCTGGTTGGAGATGCAGTAGAATAATGCCGGTGACTACAAAACAAAAACTTTTGTTATGTTACGAGAGAACATTCTATTGCTCTATTTTCAACAAAATTAATGAATGATAATTTTTCAAAAATAATATGTATTAAGCTCGGCTTTCTGTAATTTTATTTTTTGTAAGTTTCTGTGAAATATCGCTTTGCAGTTCAGTCTCAACAACCTCCAAACTTCTTCCTACAAAACAATAAATGAAGAATTCAACAAGCTTGGAACCACTACTTCAAAACGTATTCTTGATATTCAGACACAAACGTTAACATTTCGCAGATTGTTTGCGTAGAGACAACGTTTTCCGCAATAATCAACCCTATATAAGGAATCTTGCAACAATGGAATATTGTGCTGTGCAACGGAGATGCAACTGTAGGTTACTGCGATTTGGTATTGTTCTAACAGGAAGAACAACAGGATGACATTTCAAGGCAGAAACTGCGCACTGTCTATTGTTTATTCACCGCCAATAAACAACTTCATCGTTCTACAAAAGCGCGTTACACTTTTTCTCGAGCTGAGTATGTCAAGATCGGTCATAGTGCGATATTTTTCTAAAGTCGAGCTTAGCAATGGCACTTACATATTCCTTGGACCACCATGCTCAAACATCCTGAAGCAATTTGGAAGCCGGAAAGAATTTTAATTGCAGTCAAGGGAGAGCGAGGTTCGCCGGGATGATCCAGGACCTGATCACTTGGTGCCATTTGTTACTTCTTTTCAGAAAATCGAAATATACCTGAAAAAACAATTGCAATAGATTTCATACACAATGCATGCATAAATCTTTTATCCCAAGAGGCAAAATTGTTCACTGCAACAGAAAAAAATAGATGGCTTACTTGCGATTTCACTCATGTGGAAAATTTTGGGTTGAGTTTGCAGTTTCATGGAGACAGCGGAGAACCTTGCTCATACCTTCGCATGGAGTTTTGCATACTGGATAGATGATTCACATTTACACATCACACATTTTCAGACAATAACAAAAGCAGGTCAATCAATAGTTTTACGGCCCGAGAGTCAGACTGGTTTTGGCGATATCGACTTTGGTGGAGTCTAAGCTATCTATCGGATCTGATCCCGGTGAAACACTTTTGATCAGCAGCAGTTTGCAGTTACGCCTGATTCGCGGTGAGGTACGGGGCCGCAGGAATGTCGATAGATCTGTTAGAGCAGGTGAGGGGAGGATTGTAGACATTGACGTTTTTATGAAGAGAAAACCGGTTTGTTCTGTGGTCCAGTTGACCCGTACATATGTAAACCTGTGCGGCCAACTGTACGTACATGTATGTAGTTATACCAAGTACCTGGTTTGGTAGATGGCGTACCACCTTGAGCTTAGACATCTCACCAACGCGAATCTAATAATATGTACTCTAGTCTCGCGATAAATTCGCCACATAGAAAGTGAAATCAGTGAGTGGAGACCGGACCACTGAGAGAGACAGAGAGACAGACAGCCGCACACTTGCTCGGTCTTCCCTCACTGATTTTAGTATCCATATGGCGAATTTATCGCGAGAACGGAGTATTGAACATAAAAGAAGATATAATTCAATGGTGGGCAGATTATTACTGGTTACACTGAGACACGCTATATTATGAATTTATAATGAATATTTGGTATCTACGTACATGCTTATAGTATAGGGTTGAGTGTAACGACACTCCCGTACCTGTGTCTTTCTTGTGTATCACGTTCATAAATTTAATCACAGCAAAAGTTGTTGACCTTTTCACGTTTGATTTCATCGTTTCACTAGCTGTCTACACAAATTAAAATACTTTTAATTGGTTAAAATACAAGTCCAGAAAATTTAAAGTTTGTTGAAGTCTTAGTTCGTCAGAGAAATTACAACCTGCATTTTTGTAGTGTACTGTTTCTAAAGTATAAGAGCCTTTTTTTATTATCGTTTTTTCGAATAGCTCAGAAATTTGTGGATATATTCGGTGCCAAACAAAAATGCATGATGGGATTGATGGTCACAAATTTCCACATGCTGAGAGAAAGAAAAGCAGCGTTCTCGGGTCGTTCATGTGTTTCAATAGGAAAAACCGATCCATTCTGACGAACACTTCATTGACATCTGGACTTGACGGATAGAAGGACTCGTGGCCATAAACATTCGACGTCGGCATAGGAAGACTGTCACTGAAGGGGTGATAAGTGTTGGGAATCTGGAGTAGCCACACACTATTAAAACGGAAGCTAATCACTGGTCAGAACGCTCCTGATTTACAAATGGCGTGATAATCGCTAATAAATTCAACATGTTCTATGTTATTTCTTTGCCGATTGTCGAGCCCGGCTCGTTGCGTGACTTCCGTAATTGTGACGTTTCTTATAGCTCCAACGAAATGAATTGCTGCAATTTGCAACATTCTTTGGAGGACGCAGTGAATTTCGCCAGCATTCCCACCATCGGCGTGTGCCATTTAATTTCTCATTTTCTTCAGACTCTATCAAAATACTTATCCAACTTTCGGAGGCCGTGCAATTTATTCCATGACCAAACACCCATTTTTGCATCACGGAATTTTTTATATTATTCTCATGAAAACATCAGGCATGGTTTCGGCGATGAGCGAACCGTGGTCCTGACTTTCTCGTTCGTTGTTGCTGAAACTTGCCTGATGAACATTGTCATATTTATTTCAGCTCGTTCAGTAAGAAAATCTGGATTCGCGACATCGGTAAGTGATTTAAGATCAAGAAGTTCACGGATTTCGTCGAGAGAGCACATTTTGATTTTTCCATATGGAAAACATTTGACTGATTTGAGCGGGTACCAGCCATTGAAATGAAGTCCTCATTGTTCTTCCCGTTGATGTTTACAGCGAGAAAATGCCTACCAGTTTTGAAGAGACAATGTCGGACAGACAACATCTCCATCGAAATTTGTGCTGACAAATGGGTAGCTGCGGATTTCTAATTGTTTGTTTCTACGTAAGTTCCTCATAGAAAGTTTGAATGTGCCATGCCAAGCAATCATTTTTATTCAATGTAATAAAATCAAGCCGCTGCATCGCGGAATGAGTACGTCATTGTTATGTTCAATTATGCCAATTCTGCGTTTCTTTTGGGACCACGAAGAACGTACAATTGAAAAATACATCCTTTTGAATTTTTTTGCAAGCAGTTTTCATGTATTGTGCATCAGTATAAAAACCATCACACGTGAAACACGAGAACAAAAATTGGATATCGAGTTCGAATTCTGATCTTCGGCTAGTAACAAAATGGCTCTTCTTCGAATCTTCGTTGTTGCAGCAGCATCGTTTTGCGGTACGTATTTTGCACTGTACTTGTTCAAAAACCGACCTTTTGGAGCTACGCGCGGTCATGTGCATTTCAGAACTTTGTCAATCTTCTCGCAACGCATGTATTATTTTCATCTGCAGGACTCATGTTCTGCGTGAACGCGCAGCTCAACCGCGTTAATGTACCGCCAAACTGCGACTGCACTGCTGCAACCCAGAACATGCAAAACATGGGCCAGCAAGTTGGCGCCATGATTTCCAGTGTTCAGGACAGCATGCAGTATAATTCACAGATGCAAGGTAATGGACCGAGGAGCAACATGCAAGGTGGTCAACGTGGTCAAGGAATGCAAGGAGGCATGGGAATGAAACCTCCGAAAATGATGACCCTCTGCGGAAACGACGGCCGCAACTATTCCAACCACTGCGAGCTTGAGAATGCAAAAGCGAACAACAGGAGTAAGAACACTGACATCCATTTCTAATCTAAAACATTTGAACTCAAGATGTCAACATGACTTTTCTAAAATAAAAATGACTCCATGGAATGTTACATGTTTTCCTGATTTCAGATCTCGGAGCTCGACCGTGTAGCGCTGAACCTTCGCAAGACGATATGCATGGTCCCATGCAAGGTAATACGAATGTTACATGAAGCGAAAACAAAAAGACATACCTGGATCATAGGAATGATGAACAGGATGAAAGAAAGGCCGAAGGTTGTCTGCATGACCGATGGTCAAGCGTGGAACGATACCATGACCAATATCCACCAATATCTCACCAACAACCCAAGTAGGTTATCTAGCTCAAAACTATGCACCTCGTGGTAATGGTAATAACTATGCACCACGTTGTTTCTTTAGGTCTTGGAATTCGTTGCATGGCCAATTGTCCGTGCACACTGTCTTGCGATGTAAGAAGGCTCAAAATGAAATAGTTCGTTGCTCAAGGTATTGAATTGCAGACCAAACCTTGGTGAGGACAACAAGCAAAAGGTCACCGTCACTCTGATCATGTTCGCTATGAAGCACAGTTATTCTGCTTGGTTGTAGTGGTTCAGATTTGAAACTCTGAGCAGCCATCGTAAACTGTGTCTGTAAGCTGTGTTTGTTTGTATCCTAGCTTCGAAGGTGCATTCTTTTCAGAAAAAAATAAAATGTGGGCAGGTTTGATAGCAGGATCAGTTTGTTGAATAGGTTGTACTTAATCACAAAAATATGCAACTCGTTCGTTCGATCATTTTATTAAACACTGAAAAAGTGAACACATCACAAGAACCATATTTGCACTACAGGGACAACGATACTTTTCTTTGCGTATGATCTGCGATCTGAGATTCTTGACGTCGCAAAAGGTATTTGGCGAAGCAACAAAATCAAGATCAACTTGCTGACCGCTGTTTGAAGTATTTGAGTAGTTAATCTCTCCGCCATAGAGCAGAGCAAGCCGTTGATCCACCGGATGTTTTTTGTCAACAAAACAGTGGAAAAAGCGCGCAGTATCAATCCCGAAAATGCGCTGATTCTACAGAGATTATTGGATTAAGATTAACCGGTACATATACTGTGTGACTACTAACACATGTCGATTCCCTGCAATCAGAGCATTTTACTCACAAGTTTTTAGAACAGGAATTCTATCATCATGCAGAAGTTTTTGCTTTGGGAAGTAGCACTTGCTCTGTTGTTGAGCGGTAAGAACGGGTCGTCCTCCAAAGTTCACAGCAGTTATGAAATCAATGTATCAATTTTAATAAATTTGTGACAGAAGCTGGAGTGATGACGCAACAACAACGGCAACAAAACCAGCAACCGCCCAACTGCGTTTGCGACGGCGGCTCTTCTGGAACAACATCAATGTTTGGGGCTAATAACCAAAACCAATTTGGCGGCAATGCTTACCAACGAGCACCCGGGATAAGTAGCGACCCGTTCGGTCTAGCAAGCGGCCAGGCCGAGATGATATTCTGCGACAACAAAGGAAACCAATATCGTGACCTTTGTAAAGTCGCGAATGTGTTGGCATCTGACTCAAGTGAGTCTTATTATCGCGGATTCCGAGAATCTCTATCCGTTGTAACTTTGGAATCAAATATAACTGACTGACTGTTAAAACTAGGTGCTGGATTACGACCTTGTGACATGTCAACCAATCAAAATGGAGTCCGTCAAGCCAGCTTTGGTCAAACCCCGACAAACATGTTACTAGGAATGCCTTCCAGAGAGAGTCTCAATCCATCGTCGCTGGGAAGCTTAGGAGTGACGACTGTCTGCTTGACGAACGGGTCCTCGGTTCCAGCGAACCCTGTCGCTCTTGCTCAGGCTCTGATGATGAACCAACGTAAGATTTCTGCATCGTAATCCGCATCACATTCACAGAACCGCTGTTCCAGAGCTGGGGATTAGATGTGGCACTGCTTGCCCGTGTCGAATTGAATGTCCGAGCGTGACTCAGCCAGATCAGAATCCGTATTGGCGAAACGCGATGGGATCAGGCCAACAAGTTCCAGACTGGCAGAAACCATTTGGCCACGGTGGCAGCCATTCGCCTCTCAGTCCGGGCATGCAGAGATATGGCTCTCAATCGGGCTCTGGTATCATGGCGTGGAATAGCGGAAATCCGAACATGAATCCGCCGGCGGGATTCAACAGCATGACAAACTTTCAGAGACCCAGCAACCAGTATCCATCAATTGCAGTCAACCAAGGAAACGCTGCTTTTGGACAAAATGTTCAATCCACAGCAATGAGCGGTAGACTATTATGCAGCATATCGCACCAGCCTTTTTTGGTCCTATTTTAAAGTTGTTTCTTCAGGTCAGACTATGCAGAATGGAAACAGATTCCCTTCCACGCAGAATGGGTTTTCTCAGCAGCAACAGCAAATCTCGGATTTCAGATCACAGTCACAAATGTTGCCACAAAATGCAAACTTCAATGCTCAGAACTCCGGGTCCAGTGGAAGAATGTTTGGCCAGATGGAGGGCCAGATGAATGAAATGGACCAGTACAGTCCACAAAATGGCTTTTCTGGTGTTTCTGGCAGTGGGCAACAACAGAATCAGTTTCAAATCGGACAGTTTTACGAGCCTGGAATGATTGTGGTTAGCTCTGACCCAACAACAACAACCATGAGATCCACGACTGTTCGAGGTTCTCGTGTTTCTGGTTAGAACATCTCAGACGAAAGTCCCTATTCCGAATGTAGCTCTCTTATCTTTGCAATTAACTACTTCGCGTTGTTACGTTCTTTCTGTTCAATATTCTGTTCCCTAAAGAAATGAAACCATAAACCATACTACTGTAGTGATTACAGCTGCAGCTTCTGAAACCATACTACTGAAGCGGTCAATGTTTGGGTTCGGATTTTGTTGTAAGCGTTGGCTGATATTTTTAACTCAACAGAATTCACACGTGATTGTGTTGTCTGGGAATCACTATTTCTGCCAGCTTTTGTTTCCAACTTCACAAGAAGCTGAAATGCATTGTTATGTATTACACAAACCTATGTTGAGCCTAGATGGTGCTGAGCTGCTGACACTTGTAGAAAAACTGCCACAAACTGCGTCAAATACATCTTCTGTTCATTCGATTGACGTTAGTGTCCATGTGCTGGTCACACTTTCATTTCCTTTTCTGAGTGGTCCACTCCAGAAACTAGTTGCCAATTTTGAACTGATTTGAGGAACTGGCACAACATGGTAACGATGTGGTTGATGAATCAGCCTTCTACAAGGAAACTAATTGACCCTCGACCTTCCTGGCAAACACGGACCGACGTGAGTTAGGTCTTGATGGTCTTGCTGTTGCTCCCGCAGCGGCAATGATTTCCCGTAAAACCCATCAGAAACTTAAAGTGCTTCAGCGTGCGTGCAACGCAACTGTTGTCGACCGTATATAAACTTCCAAATTTGGTTTGTGAGACATTCAATCGCTTTTCCGAATCCGACTATCTGCTCATCATGGCACCACAAATCTCTCTTTTCTGCTTCGGCATTGTATTCGCATTCTTGGTAAGGACATTTTTCAAAGGTCGTCAACTTTTTTTCTGATTTTTTTCTTGTAGGTTCCAGTGGACGTTGTTTATGGACAATGCCAATGCCCCTGCAGTTCGACACCAACCACAGCGAGGGCCTCCACGGCACCTCCCACGATTCCGGCCACAACTCCTGCGCCCACATCGCCACCAGTCACAACGGGTGATCTCTGCACTCCTCCAAGCTCTCCCTTTTCATGGGCCAACGCAAACAGCTGGCCACTGAATAACGCGACCAACGCTGAGCCTACCGGACTTGGTGATGCCCAGTTGGACACTCAAGGAACTGCAGGTTCCGCGGCAGCCCAGTACACTGTTCGGAAACATAACTGTTTGCGAACATACCCAGCCGCTAAAAACATGTTGAAAATGGAGTGGAATTCGGAAGCGGCAGCTCAGGCGCAAACTTGGGCAAATAACTGCCAGTTTGCTCATAATTCAATTTCTCAACGCACAACATCGCGTAAGTATTCCATACGTCTACAGTACATTTCGAGCAAAAAACAACTGAAATCATGGTGCTGTGTCGATTACAGAGTTTGGTTGTGGTCAAAACATTGCCATGTCAACGGGGCAGAGGCTCTCTTGGAACAAAGTGATCAATATGTGGTACAACGAGGTCAACGATTATGTTTACGGCTCCACAAGCTCCAATGGCAAGGTGGTTGGTCACTACACTCAGGTTAGTTGCTCCTCGGTCAGCTACAGTATACGGGATGACAACAAAAAATACCACTTGAACTTATCATTAACTATTTTGTGGCTCTAGATTGTTTGGGCAAAGACGTTTCAGTTGGGATGTGCGTACAGAAACTGTGGCTCGATGTTCTTTTACGTCTGCAATTATTGTCCAGCGTAAGTTCGCCGTCTTTACTTACAACCAACTGATAAGTGAGAACTGGTTCTGTTGAAATCGGTGTGACTCATTTCACGACCGACGATCCTACAACACTTTTTATCGTTTTGAGAAACTGATCAATCTTTCGTTATAATCCAATATTTCTGTGTAGTGGAAATATGGGTGGAGCTCTTCCGTACGCACAAGGACCGTCCTGTGCCGACTGTACTGCATCATGCGCCAACAATAAGCTTTGCAGTAAGTAAGTATCAAGCGCTATCAACGAGCTGTTTCGTAGTTTGACTTCCTTTTCAGCGAACTCATGTCCATTCAGCAACGTATACAGTAACTGTAATTCACTTCAACAAAGCAACAATATCTGCGCGCAGCCTACCAGCGACCTTGCCAAGAAATGTCCTGCCACATGCAACTGTCAAGGAAAAATTTATTAGTTTGTTCGTTGAGCATTAGGGTGTACAATTGTGTTCACATTGTATAGTCTGAAGTCTGATAAATTATTTGCAGCTTTTGTCAAATTCCTACCTGGTTTTCCACTATTTTTTACTGTGAACTTTGAAGAAAAACACCTCGACCCTTTTCGCATCAAAATTCGCGGTTTTTATTTCGACCGACGGAAATTCATGCTTCTATTTGTACAGTGCAGTTGTTTAATTAAAAGGTGATTCTGGAATTCCGCCTCAAGAGTCAGAACAAGATGGTCAGACGTTACCTGTACTGTTACCTTAGTATTTAGCTTGACCCAAACACATTAAATCTACCGAACTCGTGAACACATTCTTTCTCCTCGCAATTTTTCGTATACAATTTTTCAAACTTAGTTTTTAAACCGCGACATTTTTTATGGGAAATTGTCTCAGGATTGGGTGAAGCACCAAAAAGATATTGCCCCCTCAAAAAACCCGTTTTCGTGGACCAATGGTTGTTCGCACTTGGTTATGCACTGCTGGT
The DNA here is from genome assembly GCA_034696485.1 of Isohypsibius dastychi. Taxonomy (NCBI): domain Eukaryota; kingdom Metazoa; phylum Tardigrada; class Eutardigrada; order Parachela; family Isohypsibiidae; genus Isohypsibius; species Isohypsibius dastychi. Next base: position 1,587 of record JAQIWT010000172.1, on the reverse strand, counting down.
GGTCAGCTGAAGGAATCGAACCACGTTTTGAAATAGCGTATAAAGTTCTCAAAAGCAAGGCGAACAAAACGGTGTGCTGTTCGGATCATGTTTCAACGTCTAGCATTCCTGCATCCCCGAAAACCATCAAAATTCACCAATAGTTGTCGCCTTTTTTCTTGAGTCTGTTTTGTCTCAAATCAAATAGCAGGCGTGCGAACGAGACGTTCTCGTTCCTCACATTACATTTCAGACTAAATTTGAATTCTGATTGGCTGGCGGCCCAGCGGAAACTATTATGGTATTCTGGCCGGCCGGGTGGGTGGTATTGCTATGACCGAATTGCTCATCGCGGGGCCGACAGATGACCGTAGTCGTCGGCCATAGTGCGAGTGACCTACAGACCCACCAGAATACCATAATTTTCTCAGTTCACCTGGCATAGCAATACCGTACTTCCGTTCGGCCTTTCACCATAGTGGGTGTTTTTTGTTTTTTGCTTCTGTAACTACCGAATTTCTGGTGTGAGGCCTGATTTTTTCTTAAAGCGAAAAAAATCACGGTTGTAGTTTTCTTTATGATGAAAACACCACAGTCTCAACAATGCCGAAAAAAACATCGATAGAAAATCATTTTTACAACAGGTTTCTTAAATAAAGCTTTCTGAATTGCACCGGAAAAGTGTAGTCATCAGGAATGCTTCTCGTCTTTGATCATGAAAAAAGAGTAAAGATTTGCTTGAAAAAAAGAAAAACGTGCAGAAAATGAACGAAAGAAACACGATTTGGATCGCGACTTATCTGCACTCCTAGCTTGAGTGAAACCACCTGGTTATAAGAATCCAAGATCGGTCCGTGACAATCGCAAATAACTACGTCAATAAGGCGAGATGAATGTCGGCCACCGATTCCATACAGCTTCCAGATGCAATACCAATTAATCAGCGAATGTGCTGGAATCATAGGAAGGTATGAGTGCATCAATCAGGCTGTCAAACAATCGGCTTTCTCCATCAAGTTGACATATTCCTTGAATATCCGGTTGTTTCAAGCGCTGATAAAGCCTCAGTAAAATGTCAGCTCCTCACTGTTCTGAAGCGTACTTTTGATTATTATGATGAAAACAAGTACAAACGGCACTGCCTGAGACAGGACAGTTTCATTCACTCCAGTTTAATCAATTTTCCTTTCACGTTTTTCACGGCAAAACGCTTTCGACAAATCAAAACATTCATCACCTTACCTGAATTTGCGCAGGACTTTTGGCGATATCGGTCCTCATCTTCATCAGATCCATTTTTCCCGTCCAAACGCGAAGTAGAAGTTCATACGTTCTAAATTCTGCGAGAGTTTGGGAGAAGATGCTCCGATGTTCCATACCGGAATAAAGACGACAAAGTGCAGCCAAACAGTCATTCAAATTCCCCAAGTCCCACTTCATATCAAACTGAATATTGTCCGCTTCGCAGCTCAAATGAAAGGAATTTATGTGAAATCTGCACATCTATTTTATCCTTTCACAAATATCCAATCCTTCAGGCGCTGTTGAGTTACTTCTTTTCGAATTTCCCGGATTCTGCGCCAGAGAAAGTCGTACCATACAGAAGAT
>JAQIWT010000171.1:0-30212 GCA_034696485.1 Isohypsibius dastychi | reverse complement strand
TAAACTAATTAGGTGATTTATTACACTGTAAAATATAGAGGCTGGGGTCTATTGGACCCCACCTGGTAAACGAAGAGATAATTATTGGGGAAACAGATGCTGTGAAGATGCTACAAAGTGAATTATACTGATTGATGGTGCAGATTTCTGTAAACAATTCTGTTACAGAATGCGCTGACCGAGATTTACGTTGGAGAAATAGCGGAAATGAAACTGAGTTTCTACCGAACTTTTTAATTATTTTTTGAGAGAGAATGATTGCCGAGAATCGAACACGAGAAATATTTCGTTCTGCACGCGATAAAATTCCAGCATTCCAACGATGAGTGACTTTGACCTACAAACATCCATTTTGAAATGCGTTTTGAATGCATGGTGAATTTCTATCCCCTCTCAAGGCTGTTTTTTGTAGGATACATTTGCCAGACTGACAAATAAGAAGTATGATAGAAGAGAGTACTCTGGTATGGAAAAGTTTGGGAATTGCCCGTTTGAAATTGTGATGCTGTATTTTGAGGTTCAAGAGCCTGATTATCATGTTGGTCCGGCAGCAGATATGTAATTACGACATGGAGATGATGATCGTCTTTCATATCTGTGCTCATATCTCTATATGATGAACGATAAATGCCGGCACGAATTAGCATTTTCAAGTCATGGAAATGAAAGGCGGAGCGAAAACTGTAGTCTGGCATCAATGAGTCAATATGTGCTGGAATGCTCCTTTGTGAGCAGCTCGATAATACTGTTGATATTTTCTGGCCAATATTTCATATCAGAGGAAGTTTTTAATAAGTAAATCGATCATTCGTGCGGTTTTCTTTTCCATCCTTGTTGAGAAGTAACCATTAAAAATGATTGCAGAGTAATCGAAGCCAGCCGGCGTTTGGAGTGAAATATATGACCAAAGCGCGAGTAAGTGTCACTTTTTTGAGAATCGATTTCGTTTCCGGTCTGTTTTTTAATCGGCACTTCTTGTTTTACAGCCGACCATTTTTGGAACAATGGCGTCGGAAATGACGCACATGGCTGATCTTCGTGGTGGCAAGGTTGGTGTCTTTTTTAACTGCAAGACATTCGTCCGTCGCGAACTTGTGATTAAATGAAAAGAAGCTCTTGGTACTGGAGCGTGGAACGGCAGAAGGGCAGTTCTATCAGTCGAAATGTCGAATTATCATACATGGCATATCGATCTCATTTGTAGTTTTTGCCACGTTTCGGTCTATGTTCAGTAAATTGGAATGGGAAGTTAAATGGAAAGATTAATCCAACTGAAGCGACTTGTTTTAATTTAACACGCTTCCACGGGTTTGTCCAGAAACAGCCATTCGGCTGAAATCTGAATTGTACGTAAATGTGAGACTTTTGAACCTACAGAGGTATGATACGTTATCAAAGTTCACCGGTTTTTTATCGCGTACCATTTCTTGATTGCTTGAAAACTTATTTACATACCACTGGTAGTCAGCATTTGTAATGAATATTTTGGTGGTACTGATTTGTGAAGCCCATTTCTGTTTTTTCTGATATTACAAATTCTAAAAAAAGAAGTTTGTGTGCGTTTTCGATCTCGTTGATTTTTCTATGCGAATTTGCGATTGAGTTTTTTGAAAATTCAATAAAAATGGCTCTGCCCCGCTGAATTTAATGTGTTACCATCTTTCGATTTTCACGATCTCTTATGTCCAAGTTTCTCCACCCACGTTGTTAAATTAATCAATTTTCCACGTTCTTTTGATTTCACAAATGCTTATGATTTCTTCGCGCGTTTAGCCATGCTGCTTATGTTTGTTCACTGGGTTTGTCAGGCTGACATAATATGCACTAAAGTGTCAAGTTTGTTTTCTTTGCAGTGGATATTTTTATGAGGGAAATTAAGTGGGCATATCATCGCATACCGAATCAATATTAAAATTCTTTGAGTGATGAAATTTTATTAGCTCGAATAACTGCACATGGAAGTGAGACAAGACGCTTCGGTTTTCTCGGCTTTAATTTCCGATCAAACATTTTCGAAATTGATTGAAGGTGGTGCGGTCAGTTTGATGAGGTACCTGTCCAATGATTCCATGTCAGCTTGTCAAACTTGAACTTTTTATGATACGAAACCAAGTTTCTTATCTATTTCTTGCCGTCTTTGATCGGAATAAGTTAACAGGAGCAACCGCTCTCATTTTTTACCAGCTAGTTTAGTTTCAACTTTTGATGTTTCTTCTCACTTGATCATTGAGTTGAATTTTTCTTGCAGAATCTCAAAGTCAATCCCAGAAGGTGGAACAGTGTGGGGAGTTTAGGAAGCGGTGGGACGCACGATCACAGAAGTAGTGCCGGGTCAGCCAGCGATGAATCCACTACGCACAGTCAAAGGTCATCCGATGTAAGTTTGTCACATTTTATAAAGTGCCGATGAACAGTCAAATGCCTTTATCATTTACAGCAAAGCCTGATCTTTGAAAATTCTATTCTGTCTTGTGGAACACTTGATGCTCTCATCCATCATCTAGTACCGAGCGCGGATTATTACCCAGACGTGAGTTTATATTCGACTCTATGAAATTTTGATTTTTGGAGTGCTTGATATTCAGAATCCGATCGCTGATGCACTCGTACGCAGTATATCTAAACTTTTTCAGAATAATTTTGAATTATATCGTGCAACAAAAAATCAAAGAAATTAGCATTGCTCGTTTTCTGGCGTGGTGTTGCATGCAGTCAATGCGCTCTATTGATCGTGCTTCTTATTTTCAGAGAACGTACATTTTTGCCTTTCTACTCAGCTCCAGATTATTTATTAAACCACCGGCTTTGCTGGAACAAGTCGTGGATGCGTGTTCACTTCATCGGAGCTTATATCCATCTTCTATAAGCGCTGCGAATATGAGAATATTTTGCCGGAACATAACACGTCTTCTCGGGTAAATTTCCATCACTGGAGCCGTTTGATTATACGATAAAATTTACCTCGAAAAAAACTGAAGACGTTTGCAAAACCGTAGAATTGTTTTTGAATCACTTTGTGGTTTGATGATTTAATTTCCTGAGGGTTCGTTTTTAATTCTTTAATCTCTAGTCTGTTTTTCCCAGCTGTTTAATTTATTCTCAGTAAATTTATCGCTGCTTATTATAAAATTGTCACAGATTAGTTGAACGACTTTTCGATTTTGTAGTGAATGGACGGACACCTTCGCTTTTGACTTTCGAGATGAGCGGATGATGAAGAGCCTAAAGGAGATCACTCATTTCTGTCTCAAATATGAGCCCGAACAGCGTAAAGAAGTTGGACAGATTCTACAGAATCTTCTTTCACGACTTTCCAATCTGGAGAAATATGAGGAACAATTGGCTGACATCAATCAAGAAGCTTGCAACCGTATCGCTGTCGGAATACCCACAACTGACCTCTTTGAGCTCACTCCAGAGCCCTTAAAATTGGCTCTTCATTTAACAAGCGTCGAACTTGAACGCCTGAGATTTATTGGACCTGAAGAGTTCGTTCAAGCTTTTGCCAAAGGAAATCCCTCCATCGAGGTCAGTCCTTTAATTTTAACTGCCAGAACGAATTTCGAAGGAGAATGTCAGAATCTTCGGTTTTTCGTTATTTTGTCTGAAATTGTCATAAAATTTTTCATGCAGTTTTGAAATATTTGGTCTCAATAAATTTATCATATAATGAGTTTATTCGTTTTTTTGCAGACGCCGTTATGTGATATGAAACGCACCAGGAATCTTGAAGCCTATGTTCAATGGTTTAATCGATTAAGCTACTTGGTTGCAACGGAGATTTGCATGCAGCTGAAAAAGCGCCATCGAGCCCGGATGTTGGACTTTTTCATCGAGGTTGGAAAAGAATGCTTCAACCTGGGAAATTTTAACTCTCTTATGGCGATCATTGCCGGACTGAATATGAGTCCTGTTCGCCGGCTGAAACGCACATGGGCTAAAGTTAATATCCAGAAATTCGAAGTGTTAGAGCACCAAATGGATCCCAGTGGGAATTTCAACAGTTACCGGTCGACCTTGAAAGCTGCAATGTGGCGATCTGAAGGCGCTTCAAACGAAAGAGAAAAGGTACTTCATAACCAAAAGTTATGTACTTTCCCAAATATAATGAGTGTGACCTTTTTTATTTTTTATCAATTCTAACCGGAAGTCATGCGAAAAGCTTCTGGTTGATATTTGTGATTAAACTCTGGTTTCCAGGTCGTCATTCCATTCTTCTCCCTCCTTGTCAAAGATCTTTATTTTCTCAACGAAGGATGCGCGAATCGTCAAGCTAGCGGTCACGTTAATTTCGAGGTACGCTTTCATTTCCAAAACACTGGTAACTTTGACCTTATTTTTCACTCTGAACATCATTTCAGAAATTCTGGCAGCTGGCGAAACAGATCACCGAATTTCTTACTTGGAAACAAGCTTCGGTATGTTGTAACTAATTCTCATTCAGCACAGTATTGAACTTATGACGGATTTAAACTAATCACGAGTGCTTAATCTAGGCCCCAATGGACAAAAATAGCAGAGTTGTGAAATATCTTCTCACAAACCCGATTTTCTCGGAAAATGCGCTGGCTCTTGCCTCGTTTGAATGCGAAGCACCGGAAAATAATTATGAAAGGACGAGGCACAAACAGCTAAAGTGAGTATTACGAATTGCGATATTAACATTTGCGTCAGCCAAACTTGTGCGGGTTTTATATTCTTAGTCTCTTGACTTGACCTTTCAATATATTAGAGGTTGATTAACGTATGAACCATAAGTTTGATACAGCGCACTGTAATAGACAATGTGAAAATTCTTCTACTGTTTCTCACCACAAGTAAGTTTTCTAAACTCTTGAATAAGGCATTTCAATTTATCGTTTCTTAAATATGCTTATTTGAATGTGAAGCAACATCTGTTCTTGTTATTCGGCCTTTTATTTTTATAAACCGCGGCGCTTGTTTTTCCAGAGTCGAACTAACGGGATCAAGATCCTCGCCTCTGACATCCAAATAAACACTGCCTGGCAAAGCCAATTACACCGCCAAGATCTCAATCCATGCCACTGAATCAAATTCTCTGTGCCATCCCGACTAAAACACTTTTTTCTCAGAATTTTGTGATGCATTTATAAAAGTTTACACTGGATTTCTGTTACCCAGCTTCCTGCAGTGTTGTTACAGTTTGAAGGATTTTCTACTCGACTAAAATGACAGTATTCCTCCACTTGGTGGCCCTTAATTTTAAAGCTGATGTGAACAGACAGTTGTACCGCGTTTCTTGACTTGAAAAAAACTCGTGACGAAAGACGCGATTGGTCTGGCGTAAGACATCTGGAAGACGCTTCCTTCTAATTATGCAGCTAAGCTGATCTAAAAACAGCTAAGAGCTTAACGACGTCAGTCGGATTTTTGGAAGGTCATTTTTGAGCTTCGAGTCGAGCGACGTGAGCGTGTTTTTTCGCCGCCAGCTGCGTGCAGGAATATATTCTATTTTCAAAACGATCGGTTTTCACGCGCAGCTCGCCTGAGTCAGAACGCGTTCGACATGTCGGGAAATGAATGCTTCTATCTTTTTATAGTGCAATCTCTTTGATCCCAAACGTTTGTTGGATTTTCATCGTGTTTGTGACCCCCCAGCGGCGATTTCCGCCCGCGGTATACTGTTCGTGACGACAGCCTGCTCCAAAATAAATATTTTCGCCGGTTCTGAACCAGATCGACGGATTTTTGTATCTATCATCAGCATCCCACTAGTTCGGAAACTTTGTGATATTTTGACAGCTGAAATCAACGAGCTAAACAAGTTCGGACTTCTAGCCAAGGTTTCTGTGGTTGTTCGAACGTATCGCCTGGACGAACACCTGCGTTTGACCGGTAGTCCGTCCGGTACGTTAGTCGGAATGGGACGCAGCCAGGAAACGTATCCCCCTCACGTAATCCCCGTCAAGAAAGCCGTGAACCCCACAATAGTGATTTCCCCTTCGACAGCTGATCGAAGAGCAGTTTATTTACGAAATCGCGGCTCCTCGTCTTCCAGAATCTTGAAATGTTGTTTACCTTGTATCTTCCGGAATGATATGGAAGAGCCGAGTTGCAATCCGCGGTCGGTGCTGTTCATCTGCTTGGGTAAATCATTGCCCTATGGGAAGTTGCGTACCGTTTGCTCTTTCTGTTCGAAAAACATCAAGTCGTTTTCTAAACGTTTCAGCTTTGACAAATGCAGGAAAATGAACCAGTAGAATTTTTATCTGAATTGTACGATCTTGTTAATTAGCGGAAGGTACGAGAGCGTTCGTGTTGGTATGATGAGACTGTTTGCATTTGTATCAGTAATCGCGACTCCTCGTTTTGTTTGTAATTTTTTGGACTTATCAATCAGCGTTCGAATTTGAAAATGAGCCACTCAATTTGACGAATTCAATTATCATCGTCAATTAGCGGAGGAATCAGCTTTCAGTGCTGTCGTTACAGGGAACATATGCAGATCACCCATTGCTGAAGCTGTCTTCCGTCAGGGTAAGAAACAATTTATTTTAACCCATATTTTTATGTAACAGAGATTTTACTTTCAACAGCTGCGAAAGAGCGTGGTGTTTTAGATAAGGTGAGTCGTATTTCATTTTTTCTACCAGCCTGGTCTTAGTTTTCTTTTGTTTTTGTAGTGGCATATCGACAGCGCTGCGACCGCGAATTATCATGTCGGAGAACCCCCCGATAACAGGGCTGAAGCTTGCTTGAAACGTCATGGAATCTCATCCGGTCATATTGTTAGACAGGTGGGTTGGTTAACCAATGATTGGTTATGGTTTTTTTTTGGTAAGCGAAAGTTCTGTTTTTGTAGATAAGACCGGAAGACTTTCAGGATTTCGCGTTTATTTTGGGGATGGACCACGAAAACGTGAAGTGAGTACGTACCGGTAGATGTATTGTGGAATAATTTGCACTTGATTTACAACTTAGTGCTAGTGAATGATATTGACTGAATTATATATGAACTATATATGTACTGTAAACCCGTTTTTTGTTCTTTGAGTTTGTTTTTTAAATTTGGTTTTCGACCTTTACGCCGACTGTTATTGTTTTCAAGGAATGTCAAAAGGCACGTTCCAAAAAAGTCGCGTTGCCGAGTGGAATTACTCGGCCAGTACGATCCGGAAAGTGAACGGAGCTCGCTTATAATTGAAGACCCGTATTACGTAAGCCACTGCTTTTCGTTCTACATATTTGCCAAAGTTGGCAAACGTTTCGAGCTTGGAACAAACGTGACCACTTTATCTTCATTTTGCAAACACATGTTAACTGAGCCAAAATCGTGATCGTTCATCGACTAACGGTCTTTTCCTTTTCTTTTGGCAGGGTGGCGAAAGCGAATTTGATATCGGTGAGTCGCAGTTGATGATTCGCACGTAATTGAACTTCAACAAACATTTTTTCCCGATTTCAGTATACGAACAATGTTTACGAAGTTGTCGCGCCTTCCTGGATCACGTCGAGAAAGAAATGGCAGCTTATTTGGAGAAAAAATGATATCATTGACGAAATCACATTTTTTTCAATTTCACAGATTTTTTTTCAGTTTCCTCAAATTTACAACTTTTCAAACAGTAGCCGCTTTGTCGCTGAGCATTGACTAAATGGTAATTCTATAGCTTTTTCCTGAATGTGAGATGATAAAGGCAGCATTTAGAGCATAAAGCAGACGATTAACAAAAAAGCGCAAAAAATGCAACGTGTGGCGCGAAATCTAAAAAAACGGTTCATTGTCTTTGGTCGATAGATATCAGTTTGCAGCACAGGGCTAAGTCGAAAGTAAAAACCCTTGACTGGCGAGATTTCAATGTCCCTCCAGGAGGCGAGCCAATTCCTGATGGCCGGAGACTTTTGCGTCATCAATTGGCGAACGTCCAGAAGCATCAAATAAATTTGGATCAATGTGACACTCTTGCAGGAGAAACTGGACAACCACTGTCCGACCATGGAGAGCTGTAAAATAAAACGAATTATTAAAGTGCAACTACTGTATATAATAAATTTGACGAGAGGTTCTCTTCTGGTGTTTTCAGATATATAAATAAACATATTACACAAACCTTCCACTTATTAATCAAGGTCACATCACGTGAAGGTCGTTTAAAGTACAAATTAAAAATCGTTCAAGATCTTCCACCGATAACACCGGAACCGGAAGTCTTGGATTAAATATTACATGGATCAAAGACGCTTACCGGCAGTGTGCAATGGCGTTCTCCCATTTCGGCTAATGGTCTGGGCGACACCGGGATCAGTGCGGAAGAGCAGTTTCACAATTTCCAAATTACCTTCCCTGAAGGCAGAAAAAGGGTGATTTAGAGTAAATCGACTGTCAAAGGATTACATAAACCAGTTCACAAAAGCTCAGGTGTTCAAATGTACGTCAGCACGGGGTCCGAGAGACAAAGCGGCCAAAAATAATGGATTTACCGGCAAGCAATGTGAAACGCATTCCAGCCATCCTTGTTTGTGAAGCGGAAGTCAGCTCCGTGATCCAGGAGGTACTGCACTATCTCCACATTGGGCTTTGTACATGCCAGCATTAGTGGCGTCCTAAAAATATGAAAATAATCCATCAATGAGCAATCGTACGTTATTGCCTTTTAATGTTTTTATAAGAAACGAAGAATACTTCGTCTAATGAAACAGATTTCATCAAGGGAATTTTTTTATCAAGTAAGATCGAGGTAATTTGTCGATAAGCTGTTTAAACAACGGAAATTACCAGTCGGCGCGCTTCAGCGAATTCACGCTCACTCCAATAGATTCGACCAGGTATTCCAAACAATCCATATTGCCATTTTCGACAGCTTCATGGATCGGTTTTTTCGTATCGAGATTTCCAGTTTCAAAGTACAAGATGGGAGCATGTTTGATCTGAAGGACTTTCAAGACTGCAACTTGACCATACCGACTGCAAAAAACAAATAAAATCAGCAAAAAGAAATGTCTCTTGTGAAATAACCATATGTCCGAAAGTCAGATTATACTGCATGCATGCGCTCATGGCAGTACCTAGCCAAGACGGCAAGCGATTCACGAGACGGAAAACTAATCATATCCATCCATGGGATGACACCTTCAAATAATTCCTCGATTTCCGCCAACTTCTCCAGTACTCTCGGAATATTTCCTTGTGCGATGAAACGTGATAAGATTTTCATGTAGGTCTGCAGCATTGTAGCACCAGATTGCAGATAAAATAAAACAACAGGTCAACAGCTAAAATACCAGCTCATTCTTGGGCGAAATTATTACTGCAGCAAAATCTAAACTTGAGCGCAGAAAGTTTAGAAACGAAATCAAACCGGAATTGTTTTGCTATACCGTGACGTCATCGCGTCCTTTATGCGGTACAGGGGTGGTACCAAATCTAGGCGACCAATTACAAAGAACTCCAGCAGACACTGGCGGTAACTAAAAAGATTTTTAATTTCAACAGATACAAAATGGGCCGCAATAAAGACGCTGGTTACAAAGCCAGCTTACAAAGAATTCCATTTTAAGATATAATAAATCTCATCAAGGTCTCTAGAGTTGGGCAGAGTGCCGAGAACACAAACAGCGTTACCACGCTGAATATCCAGAGAAATTTTCTGACGCAAGAAAGAAAGTGATCGAGATTCACCACTAAAAAGATCGTAGACGAAACCCTTGTTAGAGCCCCCGATTATATATGGTGCTTACCCCAGACTTCCGCCGTGTTGTAAATTTGGATCACTATCAAGAAGCGTGGGAAAAGTGAGATAGATGACGATGAGCGTAAATGACGGCGTGATGGGGGCATGCCGACACACTCGACTTTTTTCTGTTGATCAATGATGGATCCTCTTGGTAGGGGGGGGGGGGGTATCCCTCACTTTAAAACTGGTATACTGTACTATGGATTTCTTCAGAAAAAAAGTGTGTATTATGTTACCTGAATTTTTTCCAGATTTACAGATAGCCCGAAGCTCTTAGCCCCGTAATTGGGGAATTACAGCGCTGTAATCCATAGGGCAATGCTCGAGAAACATGTGTTGAACTTCCCACAATCGCCGATTCATGTTTCCATTCAATTTGAAGTACAAGAAGGTGAACTTCTCTTTCAAATTATTGGATAACAATCATACCAAGTTGTGCCAAAACAGAAAATGATCCATCCAAGAGGGGAAAAAACTACGGTTTTTAAATGGAACAACATTTATGCAGGAAGACATGGACATTCGAAATCTTATCCGATCGCGAGCGCATCTGCTTGGACTTCCTGCATGAGCGCACTCTGAACATTGCTCAGCTTATCCTTCAACACCCGAATACCACTCAAAACTATGTTCTCCGGCATCAAAGATCCATTACTTTCCACAGCAAAGTAAAATCTGTCGGCAATTCCAGTAGCATTAAAAGGAGCTTGATGCTCACCATCTTGGAGTCGGGAGTATTCGCTACGAGGCCTGAAACACACGGAAAAATAACGAAAAATGCCCACATAATAAAGAAACAACAAACGAAATCTACTGACCATTCCTCAGGTTTCGGATACCAAGTGTGGCGCAATTCGTTATCCGGATCATATTCGAATGACACTCCGCAAGTAGGATTCCATTTCGCGTGCTCCTTTCCGATGCCTTTTTTGACAACTGCTTTAAACTTCAACTCTTGCTTCTTCCTTAATTTTACGATGACAATCGCTACAGACAGAATAGTTTTTCACAACATCGGAAGTGACAAAACGGAAGTAAACTCAAGTAAACGCACGCTCGGTTTCGCGATCATCATCAGCTTCTCGTGGTTTCTTGGAGATCGGCATAACCATATCACTGAATGCTGACCTCGTTTCCACTACTTTCATGTCGTCCGAGGTGACGTGCATCTGTTCAAGAGATTCGTCGCATTTTACTTTCAACGTAACTTCCACCGAGCAAAAGTCACAATGCCCCTCGCATTCGCACTCCTAAAATCACCGTATACCGAGCTGTAATTACTGAGAAATGAATTGCATTCCCATACCCTCGTATATTTCATCTGATCGACGACGCCATCGCTGACGAAGGGAATAAGACCCAAACGATGCGCGAGAAACTCATCGTGGAGAACCGAGGAATTTGCCTCGAATTCGACGTAATCGATGGCCAGCGTTGGGACCTCCGCTAAGAAAACCCGTCTGAGTGAGTTGGCTGTGCTAAAGTAAGACTCAAACGGTTAGAAACAGTTCAAGCAGTCAATTAATTTGATCATACCTCAAAGACGTATTTTCGACGACAAATTTCACTATCTCCTCGTCCAGCTCCGTAACCTCAACTCTGGGCTGATTTGCGTAAGGCATATTCTACGAAGTGCCAATTTCTCAAGTTATAAACGACTTGGAACAAGGATGAAAGTGGACTGAAGAGATCAAGTTCTTTACTTTTAAATTGAGATCGGATTGTTTTGTTCACTCTCCATCTTTTGGAAGGTACCCCCCCCCCCCGCTGTATGGGTTGGGGTCGTTGCGAGAGCAGTTGCCCTCCGTCCGACGTCCCCTTTGTTGAACATATATTTGCGTACAAATTGCGTTTTAGGGTTTCGAAAATTTCAGCCATCCTTTAATTAAAGACGATGTTTTCCTCAAAATTGTATGACAATTTCGGATTGCAAAGTGTGGAACTAATGCTGCTGCACCAAGCTGCCACCAAATTTCCATGAAATGACGTTTAAAAAGCGATGATGCTGTTTACATTGTTTGCAATCGACGAAATCGCTGGATCTAAACCCAGATGCACCAATAAATATTATCAGAATAGCCTTAGAACCCAAAAGCTCTATCTGATTTCCAAAATCATTTAGATTTCAATTTTTCCTAGTCGTGTCCGGTAATTCCAGCTCATGGAAAATACGAAAACTCTCCCATCGGCTGCGGACGTTTGGCGAACTCCGGGTCCTCTACAGCTTGCCAATCATGCGAAAGTTTTAAAAAGATTTCGTCGCAAACGCGCAACCACGTCATTGCAAAGAAATGCTGCAAATATTAGAGAGCGAAGACGGATGATGAATCTCAACAATGCTTTTGCCAAGCTCCGTCGAATTTTGCCGGCTACTGCAAAGGAACACAAACAAAGGTACGCGTTCCGCTGTGCCAGCCGGCGAATACGGTTACTTCATGTGTTTTAGATCTGTGTATGTTTATTTCGTTTCTCATACAGGTTGTCCAGAATTGAAACACTACGTTCAGCCATTGTCTACATCATTTTACTACGGCGAGCGCTCCAAGAAGATGACATGTCCTCTTCGTTCCATTAGGCATCCAAAGTGTAATTCGCAAAAAACCGGACGTCAATACTGAAAAAATTGATCCTGTCCTCATCCTATTATTTTTTCAAGCCTTAAATTTAATGAGAGGCATTATAGCTTGCAAGGGCTCATAAAGAACCTTCTCATTTTGTTCCAAAATGACCTCATTTCTTACCTGGGCTGGCTGGGGTGGCGTGATTCCAGCTTCATTTCTCTCTCTCTCTCTCTCCCTTGCTTTTCTTAGGTGACTAATGCTGCAATGCAATGACTCATCAGCTGTGTTGTCATTTGTAAGCCAAATGAAATTTGCACTTGGCTTTTCGTTATTTCGCTAAACTGCTTCCAGGTTGACCATTATCTGCTCAGTTTCCATCGTTTTTATCAATCTAATAGCGCACGTGGAGTGAAGCGCTGCTAATCTGTCAGCATAATTCTGCACATGCAAAAGTTTGCTGCTCGCATCGCTCGAGGAATTTTACGTTCCACCATCCGTCCTGAAATTCGCTCATTTTGTACGAAATCATGAATCCTCCGGGAAATCTTGATGTGGAGACTGATGCTATCCAGCAGGTATTTCCTTGGAACAAAGATGGCGCGGAATCAGCGCAGCAATCCCAGGAGGTCGCTCAACAAGGTTTTGCGACGCCAGATGATCCCGAGTCCCCGCTTCAGAGTTTGGCCATGTTGACATCCATGCTTGGAAGTAAAAGATGTTCGTCGGCGTTGGTGCCTGCAGATGTCAGAGATCTTGTGAAAAAGGAAGTCAAAGTTGGAACTGTGCAACTGAACGAAAGTTTCCTCTTGCGATTGAATGATCTGAATGCGGTTTCTTCGGCTTTTATGAAACAGCTTGCTGAGGTGCGTAAACAGTAAATACGAGTGGTACATCATCTGTTTTGAACGGATGTATTTTGCAGAAAAAAACGGTGCAGTCTCGTGATGCTCGTGATGCACCAGAACGGAGCGATGAGAAGCTTCTGGACGATTTTCTCCAGTACATTTTCCGAAAAGGTATGGCTGCCTTGTTGAATTTCCTGAAGGCTTTGCACGAGGAGGGAAAAAACGCGGTCGTCAAAAATATCCTGGAACTCATCAAGAAACGAAGGTACCTGGAAGAACCCAGAGAAATTCCACATAGTGCGGTTGGTGAGTGAATGACGATTACAAACAACATCGAGAACCAATTGAGAATAATACTTTGTAGATTCAGGCGGAAATGGCCACCTTCCGGACTCGTCTATCAATATGGTCGATGTTAATTTGAAGAAAGGTCGCTTGCATAAAGGGGAACGTATCTACAAAATGCAGTCCAAACCGAAAGGCTTTGTTCTGCTTATCAACAACGAAAACTTTGGTGAAAGTGCAGACGAAACCAAGTTCAAATTCAGGGCAGGAACCCATGTGGATGGTGATCGCTTGAAGAATTTATTCACGGAGCTGGGTTTTAGCTTGTATCAGAACAAACAGTTCTGGGACTTGTCAAGCAAGGTAACGTAAGCTAAAAGCGTTTTTGTTCCCTTGCGTAAAAGTTGTTGTTTCCGATTTAGAAAATGAAAGAGTTGATTGAAGAATTTTCACGGTTTAAAGAGCATGAAGGAGTTGATTCAGCGGTTGTGGTCGTGTTGTCTCACGGAGATGACCATGGCATGATTGCTGGATCCGATGGTGAACATATCACGGACCAGGAAATTCGGGATTATTTCATTGCACCAAATTGTCCCCATCTTGCCAATAAACCAAAGATCTTTCTCTTTGTTGCTTGTCGAGGCAGTAAGCATGAGCGGTTTTCTTTTTTACTCGTATTGATGTTTTTATTATGTAGGAACTTACGATTCTGGCCATTTAGTTCCGGCTGCCGATGGTTCCAAAAGTCCCGGTGCGGGAGATTCAGTTTTTGCTGACAGTCTGCCATTCAGACTTTCCGAAACCGCTAAAGATCCCATTCCCGGGGTCAAATATAAAAAGATTCCGAGCCATGCTGATTTTTTTGTGATTTACGCCACTGTGCCTGGTGAGTCTTCCCTTTTGTTAATCCTGTGACTATCACTGGCTTTTTTTCAGGTCATGTGTCTTTGAGAGATCCGAGAAGCGGAACTTGGTTCGTTGATGACTTTGTTAACGTTGTCGCTGAAGAAGCGCACATGAATGATTTGGCGGCGATGGTCTGTGAGGTGAGGAAATGAACTTTATCGGATTTTAGTTATGTGATAATATTTCTACATAATGGAACTGAATCTCCAGGTTAATAACCGGATCAGCGAACGCATCACACCCCAAATGGAGAAGCAATCCTTGCATGTGATCACGACTCTTCGCAAAAATCTGTTCTTGAATCCCGGCTTTTGATAGGCTGTCTAATTCGCCAGCTATACCTAGTATATGTTCCTGGAAATGAGAATAATTCTTGGGCCTTGTACAAATGTTTCACCTGATAAGACCACGTTTCGGGTGATCCTACACATGATGTTGTGTTCTCATTTTTATGGTTCTCAGTTCCAGATTATTTGTTAGTATGTGCTTCTCATACTTTTTGGCCTATTTAATCTTGTTGACGTGCTTAGGTAAATAAACAAGCATATTTCTGAGCTGCAATGGTTTCAATTGAACTCGAAAATACCTAGTGACCGCATTGTTTGTCGTTTTGTTATCTCTAATTACATCAGATATAAAACATGGTTCGATTTTTCTCCGTGGAAGTGTGTAGACCAAATAGCCATACAAATTCATATCATGCCGATTGTCTGTCGACCATTTGACAGGGTCCAAATGGCGGTTTCTTTGTGGTCGGTCTGAATGAGGAAGCCAAGCGGGCTTCTATAGATGTGTCTAGATTTGTTGATTGGTTTTGTCAATCAAGAATTTTTGAATGTCGCTCTTCTTCTTCTGCGAAAATCGAGAAATCAGTACTTGCCGAGATACAAACTAGAATTTTGTAACAATTTTGCTGTTCCTCAACTATCAGCATCGTATTGCGACCACACAGCTGTGTATCGTGTAGATCGGAATTATATCAGGCAAGTGAGACGAAGAAGCCGATTTGTGCTCACAGCTTTTGAAAAATCTGAAATGAAAGAGATTTACTCGCAATTTGAAATCCGTTTCCAACTTCATTATCGCTGTTGTTTGTGATTGGGTGGCGAAAAAGTTGAAGAGTGAGATATTTGTGTGAAATCCGTTTGGAGAAACTTTTCATGTTTTGGTTTTTGTTAGTTTATCTGTGAGTTATTCAAATTATGAACATGACTAATTACGTTCCTGTGTTTTGCAGTTGGTGATTCCCTTTCGACATCGAGTTTTCAAGTGAGAATTCGGAATCATGGATCTTCGGAATGTCGTGGAACATTTGTTATCTCCAGGTAAGATGATACAGTTGGGCGCTGTGTTTTATAGTGCATGTGCCGTTGCGATTCACGAGAGAATTTGAGATCGCATTTCTGCCCTTACTTCATGGCCATCTGGGGTCGTGCTGCCATTTGTTGGGCCGATTTGTGGCATATTACTCTTTGGAGCGCGATGAACTTGTACATGCTTTGAAACATTGGAAACATCTTATTCTGGGTTGATGCGGTCGAGGGTTAAAATTCGGTTTTTTTTGGCTGTTTTTCTTCCGCGTTGTTGTGCCTTTGAATAATAATCTGTTTTCGTTTCAGATCAGAGTGAGCAGAAGCGAGCGGAGCAAACTCTTGCCGATTTGTTGGAACGAGAACTGGTTGGCGACATTTCATTATTCCTTAGAAGTGTCTCTTGCTTATAACGTACCGCATTCGCAGGAGCAAACAGCGGGCCGCTTATCAGAACTTATTAGCTCCACAGATGCCTCAGATGTCATTCGGCAAAGTGCTGCCCTCGCACTGAAGAATGCCATTTCATCGAAGGATACTGCCATCAACGAGGCCAGGCAGGAAGCTTGGCTGAAATTGGCACCTCAGATCAGAATCTTGATAAAGAAAAACGTGAGCATCTCTTCAAGTCAATTTTCTTTGTTTTTCTTCACGTTTTTCTGCAGATCTTGCAAGCCTTACAAACGGACAAAGTTTTCCTAGGCCGGGCTGTTGCTCAGGTCATCGCGAATATAGCACTTTGCGAAATAGTCCGCGGAGAATGGCCGGAAATTATTCCGTTTTTGACCAGCTGCGTTCAGTCCCCAGAATCTAACGTAGTTGTCCGGCAGTCCGCCCTGGAAGCTATCGGTTACATCTGCGAAGAAGTGGTATGTTAGCATAATGCGACTGGAACTGATTTCGAGATTATAGATTATAATTGTGCCTCTTCTCCCAGAACTTCGAAGCGGTTGGAACATTTTCCAACATCATTCTGACAGCTATTGTCAGTGGCATGCGGAAAGAAGAGCCTAGGTGAGAGATGGCTTTTCAGGTGACTGCTTTCATGTTAGCAACTTTTGTCTTTCAGTATTGACATTCGGTTAGCTGCGACAACAGCGTTGCACAATTCCGTGGATTTCTTCAAAGGAAATTTTGAAAAGCAAGAAGAGCGGGACTACATAATGACTGTCGTCTGTGAGGCGACTCAGGCCGCCGATAACCGAGTATGAATGTTCGCAATCAATCCTTGTGACAAATTGTTGTAGTTTCACCGTTTGTTTTGAATAGCTAAAAATTGCCGCGCTCCAGTGCACTGTTAAGATCATGCAGTTCTTCTACGATTTTATGCAACTCTACATGCAAAAGGCTTTGTTTCCGGTAAGCAGATACTTGGAGGTCTGAATAATGGCTTCATTTTCATTGATTTTAGATATCATTTCAAGCAATGTGCTCAGATGTGCCGGAAATCGTTCTCCAAGGAGTGGAGTTCTGGTCCACGATAAGCGAATCAGAGATCGGTCTGAACTATGAAGAAGCGGAGGTATCGCTATTACGGTCCCAAAATATATAATTTATATCTCAATAAGCCGATTTTATCAGGCGAAGGACGAAGAACGTATTCCGCAACACAAGAGCTTTAAGTTCGTCAATGAATATCTTCAGTATGTCACACCTCAGCTGTTGAAACTACTTGCCCAGCAAGCTGACCAAGAGGAGAGCGACGAATGGGTGCCTAGCAAAGCCGCTAGCGTCTGTATCATGTTGATTGCACAGTGTGTCCAGGATGAAGTAGTTCCTCATGTCGTACCATTTGTTAGCCAGCATGTTAATGATGCTGACTGGCATTACCGAGATGCAGCTTGCGTAGCATTCGGTATTTTTGATGAATTTTTTGGTAGTTTGGTTAAATGTTTTGACCTGATTTTTTTCTAGGTTCCATCCTGGAAGGACCAGATGCCAGCAAACTTCGAAACATGGTCGATCAAGCTTACGACGTGATTCTTGCAATGATGGCAGACAGTAGTGTTGCCGTGCGAGACAGTGCTGCTTGGGTTGTTCAGAGGATTTGCCAGCTGATTCGAGAAGCTGTACTTGTCCCACAGAGGTTTTACAACACTGTCATGATTTTGAGGCAGAATTTGAGTGGTGCCCCTAGAGTTGCCTCTAATGTTTGTTGGGTACGGAATATTTAAACTTTTGTCACCGGAAGTAATTATTTGAGCTGCTTTTTTTAGGCTTTGGGAACACTTGCACAGGCTTCATACGAAGCTGTCCAAACTGACGCCAATCCCATCCCTGACACGTTTGCATTATCGCAGTTATTCTCTGAGCTGATTGAACAACTATTTGCCACTGCTCTTCGGTATGGTCAACTCTTTTGATGGCTATATGTCGTCACCAGTTTATTGTTCTTGTTTCCGTAGACCGGAATCGGCGTTGAATAACCTGAGAACTGCGGCGTTCGGAGCAGTAGGCGAACTTGTTAGCCACTCTCCAAAGGTAATGTTATTGACTGGGATCTAACTCGTATTCAATTTGTAATTCAGCGCCGTTTCAGGATTGTTACGCTATAGTACAGAAGACGACTGTTCAGTTACTCGGTCAGCTGAGTGGTATCCTTGAGAAGGAGCAGAATCTGTCGCCGAACGAAAGACACCAGTATGGTGATTACTGCCAGCATCTTCTTGCAGTTCTTCAAGTGAGTCAATAGTTTGGTAATCCTGTATCCGGCTTGTCTTCTATTTGTCAAATATACCTCGTTCAGCACATGTCATTTTGCGCTGCACTGGTTTTTTTTAGTAACCTGAGCTTTCATGTTTGTCTTTAATTTAGTTTGCCTTGCGCCGTTTGGTAAAGGAGGATTTGATATTGATTGCTGACAATGTGGTCATGATATGCTACCAAATTCTTGAACTCCATCGGCTCCAGCGGAGTTTTCAGGCTGAGCCTGAAGCACTTTTGTGCCTGCAGGTCCTGGTGGAAGGTAGGTTTTCTTGTCAACTCCCAGCTGGGATATTCTGACCACAAATTTGCTGCAGTGTTACAAGAGGAGTTTTTCAAATATGTGGAAAATCTGAACCCACATATTCATCTTGCATTGACTTGTTATTCAGAACACTCTGTAGGTTGCAAACAGTTGTCTTTCCACCATTTTGAGATCATTTTGTTATTTTTCTAGGTTGTGAACGGAGCTTTGAATTTTATTGGAGAACTGTGCAGAACTTACGAAGTCAAGATTCTACCATTTGTCGCGGAGTACATTAACCGCGTAGTCGCACTGATTTCAGTAAGATACCCTCTTATTTTGCTGTACTTTTTGTGATTGTTGTTTTATCTAGCAAATTAACGATCCATCAGGTTTAGTGAAACCAAAAGCCATCCAGACGTTAGGAGATATCGCTTTGAGTTTGGGACCTTTGTTTTATAACTACACTGTGATGTCTTTCGAATGTCTTCGAGCCATCTCAGTACCCCAGGTACGCATTGGTTTTATTCGAATTTAAAATATTTTTTCATTCGGCATGATTTTGTGTATCATTTGTCGTTATTTTGTCTGAGTCTGAAAATTTCTTTCGTAGGACCATGAGGTATGGCTGGACATCTTGGATGCCATTCTCGATGCTGCGGCTGGTATCATTAATGGGCTAAAAGCAGAAGAATATACCGGTAACGCAGCGCTTGTCCTTCTTTCTTCGTACTCTGTTTCACACTTGTTGTTTTTTTAGAACAAGCGAAACAAGTGATTCGAGCTTACGTTCATTTTATCGTGAGTCTGATTGCTCACATAGCGAATGACTCTTCTAGCATCCAAGAATCCACTATATCTAATGCGGCTGCTATAATCGGGTAAGAAATCGCGTGTCAATGTGCCTGGGTGTTTTCATGGCGTTTTGGGTATCTAGGGAATTCTGCCAGATGTTCGGTCAGGATATTTTTCCTCTTGTCGACAGAGCGGATTTCTACGCGCTGTTGAGTAAAGGACGAAGATCAAGTAAAGTAAAGACCAAGAACTTTTGCTCATGGGCGTTGAAAGAAATCAAGAAACTCAAGCTGAGCCAGAGTCACGCCCGAAATATGGGCGCAACGCGATGAGGCTTTCATTTTCTGTGTTTTAAATGTTTTATGGCACATGAATATTTGCTTCGATTTTGTCAACATAATCCAGTATACATATACCCTAGTGGGTAAATGCGGTTGAAAATGAACTTAACTTATAGTGCATTTTTTGTTATTGACCACGCTTGAGTTTAAGGCGGTTGGTTGCATTTATAATAAAAGTTTGCGTTGAATAAAATTAGCGATGTTCGAGTCACAATATTTTTGCAAATACTGATTTATTCACAACTTCGAAGTTTAGCATTTCGGTTTTCCGGGAAACGCCGAGAAGGTGACCTTTTGGCTACTCATGGTAACGAGACTTGGCGTTTACAAACTTGTCGTTGACTTCAGAGATGGAGTAATTTCTACTGTAAATTCACCATCGTTTCTTTACATCATGGCCAGTTCGGCGGGAACCTACCAACCATACCAGGCTTTCCTGCGAACCGGACAGGAGTTGAATAAGATACAGAATGTGTACCGGGGGGAAGTCAAGGTCGGAAACTGGGTGGAAGATCGTGTTCGCCGGAAATATCAAAGTGACGTACGCGAACATCAATTCAACGAACTTTCTCATTTGATATGCGTATTCTGACAGCTTCTTGCGAATATCCAACCGAAAACTTTTGACTGGAAGATAACTGGAAAAGTCGGAAGTCCGGAAGATTTGACATGCAAGAAAGAATTTCAAGACGATGTTAGTTGTACGAGAGAATAAGGTTTAACTCGTACTGTATTATTCCTAAGCTGTTGTCCTCCCAATCCAGGTTATCGAGCGCTTACAATGTCGGGAGCAGCCGCCATGTCTTGCAAATGACGATGCTTGTTTCAAGCCGAAAGTTGGATATTGTACCGGAATACCTACGAGAAGGCATGCGAATGTTCCCTTTAACGAAACGGATGTATGGTCAAAAGAATCAATGGCATTATTTTATCACTTCCGGTTCAAGTGCTCTGTTTCCTTAGGAGCAAAGATGGACATTCGTTTATGACAAAAACGATGTCGATAATAGCGGAGGAATGAAATGCGGAATTCCAAGGGAAAATCATCATATGTACGAGGGTAAAAACTGATGACCTTTCGGTTACGCCCATCCTGAATGGACTCATTTTTATGAAGGATACGAGCCAGCGTATAAAGCGCCCAAAATCTGCCAGCATAAAAACGGTGAAGTTTCTCCTGTTGCAGACTTATTACAGTCATGATTAATTTTCTGCTTCCAGATTTTTTTCCTGTTCAAATAAATTGGGGTCTGGGAGCAAAATACCGCAAAAAGCAAGCTCTGTTAGAAGCCCAACGGAAACATCACTTTGCCACTACGTACAACGTGTCATATGGACCGGACCGGTATCTGAATCTTGCAGTATTCCCGTTCGAAGACAACCGCTGTATACCGAAGCAGAAACCACTTGTGGCTTTTCGACGAGCGGATTTGGGTAATGAAGACTATTCTATGGAATTTATTTGGTAATCGACTTTTATGTTGTTTATAGGAGCTTGTGCAGATGTCCCGCTTTCGCCTCTTGAACAGGTTCATCCGCCCCGATCGACCTACAGAAATCCCTGAAGATATTCAAAACGATAATTGTTCGTTTCCACTTTCAGCTGCTTACCGACTGCGCCATACGGATACGCCTTACTTGACCGGGATTTTATTAAACATAACGATTTCTCTGGAATTCTATTCACCATCTTTGGCAAATCATCAGCTATATTATTTTTATGCCAGATAAGCCATGATATTCTCTATCATCTTTTTGATCTCCACAGCAATTCACAACTGGGCTCAACTTTTATTTTAAGACTGGACCCCAAAGTTTTCAAAATTTCGTAGTATCACTCCGAGTTGCAAATGAATTGTTCCCATTGATTCTGTAAAAAGCCGGTGGCGATCTGTCCCTTCATGTACGACATCAAAATTTCTAAGAGTTGGTCCACCACCGAGAAAATGCGAAAAAAGCCGGTCCCGTGAGGTTCCAACTGGACGCCAGGTCGAGGCCGTTACAACATGATCACCCGGCGAACTGGGAATTTGGCAGTAACCATATCCATATATTTCCAATCTTTGATAATCATCAACGTGCCAAACTTGAAAAGTCATTTTCGGCCAACCTAAAACCAGAAGTGTTTCTTAGAGAAGTTCAGTTCAGCAAGAAACAAGGAAAAATATTTGAAATATTATAACCAAACTTCTTTCTGTAGTCAGCTAAAATCTACCACAATGACAGTTAGAAAAGACAAATTTAGCGGACAATTACCTTGAATTCCTTTAGTGGCGTAATGTAGATCTATTGGATGAGACCACAAGGCAAAATCATCCATTTCCGGAGTGTCCACTTGGGTCTGACCATCTTTGTCTCCAGAGATCAAAGTCCAACCACCACCTTCGATTTAAATAAAATTATTTCTGTTTCTTGAAGAAATATGAATTTTCCATACCTGCAACCATCTCCCAAACGCAAAATAATTTCTTTTTGGGGAAACCACTGGCACCAACTATTTGTCCGACCACATGGATTTCGGCCATTAAAGCTCTCTATCTAGAATTTCCGGATAATCATCTCGAAAATATATTCTCCTGCATTTCTGGTAAAAGAAAACGGTTCATCCGTATGCCTCATGGTTGAGATTAAAGCTGGCACATGAATCAGTCCGATAGAAATCAATATTTTCAGGTGAAACTAGTGTGGTAAAATCGATTATTCTGAGCACCAGGTTAATAAGCAAACCGACTGGAGCCCAAACGGAATATTTATGTATCGATCAGAATCACGTGGCATAAACTACACGGCATTTAAAAAAGAACTTTCATGTGCAAAAGAAAATCTCCCAGAGAACCCCATAAATCTAAGCATCGGATAAAAAAACCAATCACGAGTCAGTCATCAAAACCCAATGACCAAACGGTAAGCACCGCACCGAAAATAAAAAAAGAAACCAGTTCTTACATGAATTGTCCTGAATTAAAAGTAGAATTTGAGAAACTCGAATCTCGTGGCCGCTGTCCACCGGAAGGTCGACCGAAAATATCGTTGGTTGTGAATTCATAAATATCATTTCCAGAAGATGTCTTGGGTGGAGAGCTGTTTGTGGCGAGATTGTCTTGAGCTTTCCGTACTTCCATTGCAGCAAGTTCAGAAAATATATCCTTCTCTTCCGGTTCCTCGTCTTGACCAGTTTCCGGTCCGGCATTTCTGCAGTGATTTCTCACAGCCTCATTTGCAATTTTAATGGCTTCTGCGTAGGACCCCCTCAATTTCGGCTTGAACTTCTTTTCAAAATCTTCCACAAAATGACTGAGCTGATTCACTTCTGCAAATAAATTAACCAATAGCTCTGATGAGCAGTAAGAAAACCGTTTAGAAAGAATTACCGATATACGAAATGGACGCCTTCTGTCCATACCACTCAATCTGGGCCTCTTGATACTGCAGTATCGGCAAGGATTTCGAATCGGTTAATGTCAATGCAGAAGCGCTCCGCTCAAGCATCGGATCATCACAAACAACTACAATAACAAACGTTCGAATTATCGAACTCAAAAACCCGAAATCAAATCATACCAATATGGTTGATTTTCCCCGGCCAATGCGGGTAACCGGTCAGCTACAAAAAAGCGATTTCAGCGGGAATCAGACGATGCAGACAAGAAGACTCACTTTTCCCCAAACGATGTCACCAACCGCAAAAGTGCGTCCATCTTTCGTTAAACATTCGGTTACAGCCCGAGCAACAGGGGTTGGCAAGTTATTTGAAAACGCTTCTCCGGAAGCCGCCAGGCGCGGTTGTTCTTTCTAGAAAAGAACATTCCGTCAGTCAGAGATGAAAACCACGAAACGAAAACGGATTATGACTAAATACCTTCTCGATAGAAATTCCGGAAGACGATGGAGATAAAGTGGCAATTTTTGTTCTTCTTTTTTTCGGAGCATGCGGAACGGATGAATTACTTGAAGGATCAGATGTCGACGGCTGAGAAAGAAGGGCATCTTCAGCGGATTCAGCTGGAAAACTGTCATCGATTCGAAGTCGAGGCCGGTCATCATCGTCATCATCATCCTCAACCTCAACGACCGGCTTATGTTTCTTCTCACGGGTGCGTTTTATTTTCACCTTGTCTTCAGCGCTCGGAAGTGGTGATGTTGAAGCGGATAACTTAATTTTCATCTTCAGACCATTGTCTCCGGAAGGTGGAGTCAAAACTGTCGCCATGGTCTGCATTCTGGTTTCCGGTTCATCTGCTGGAGGAAGTGAAATTTTCGGAAGTCCTTCGGAGGCCAACATCCTTTTTCTTTTCCCAAGCATCGATGTTTTATCTTTCCGGGACGTTCCGGTCGGTTTTTGAAGTTGCTTTTGAATTAAAACCTCACCTGATTCTTCCGATTTCAAAGTGTCCACCAACGAGTCAGTGCCCCAGTCGTTAGGGGAATTATCGTAAGTTCCCGCTCTGTTACCAATGCCGCGTTTCAAAGGGAGTTTACCCTTTCTAATGTGAGAGGGCGAGGTACAAATGTTGCTGTTTGGATTTAAATTGTTGTCCAAATCTGATGGTATCCCGTTAGAATTGGCTCCCGCGGGAACGTTCTGAGAAGTTGCCCGACTGAATCCGGGAAGCGCGAATTTACACTTGGCACACAAAAAATTCCGAGGTCTGCAAAATAATGGATCTCAAGAAATTTCTCAGAATAAAAAAAAAGCGATTGGCGAAGCTACGGTTCGTTCTCATGTGAGTTCAACCATTCACAAAATTTCGAATTTTCTATTGTATATTTTATGATGATGAAAGAATTATCAGTCAACAAACTTTACGATCAGCTTTATGTAATCCGCTAGACAGCATTCCAACACGTCGCATTTCGTTACATAATTCTCACCTGAGTTTGGGAACCTGGTCAAGCCGATCCCTTTCCCGTCTCGAAGGAAAATTCTTTCTGGGCAAATTCGGCACATTTTTCTGGAAATAAGACCAACGATGCTGAATGGCAGCAAAATCCGAATTTTCCGGCACTGGCTTCTTTTCCAGATCTTCCGAAGACGGAACCTGAGCCAGACCAGGGGCAACTTCGCTTAATTCTACTGCCTGATCCCCATTCGGAGGTAGATTATCTGGCTTCTCCGTTGACTCTGCAGTGAAACTGGCAACTGCGGGTGAGGTCGAAAGTGGAGGAATGCTGGGACACGGCCTAAAAAAGAAAAAGCTGATCAGTACCCAATATTCTCGAAAACCAGCCCTTAACTAATACTGAAAAACCCCAGCCTCAGATAGACAAAAATAACAGAAATACGTGAACGACAACGGAAAATTTCTTGTACTTGAAAAAAAGTCAAAAAAATGCGTGAAAACGTAATTCTCAATTATATAACAATCCATCCACCCAATTAGATCCATCAGCTCTAACCATGATTTGACTTTCAACAAAGCTCCGCGGAACGTGAATCCTCCATGCGTGACGCTACAAAGAAGAACATCTTCCTCGATCGATCCACCATCGATGTCAACAAAAATGCGTTCTTTCGAAGTTGTCGTGGCAGCTTCCGGTAGCTGAATCGCTTGATCCGCCATGATTTGCTCGTGCTGAAGCGATAAGCCAACAACTGCAATTCTTGGAAGAAAGTGCTCAATGGATCTGATGAAGTCGTAACAAACGAACGACGGCGAAATATCTCAATCGCGGTATTGGCAACAAGCCAAGGAATTCCTGTAGGAGAAAATCGTTATCTCCCTCAACAAAAACGAGATTTCTGGCTTCTTACCTCCAGTTCGGCAGTTCCATGGACGGAAGAAAGTGGAGCGCGTTTCCCGTTAAAGGCCACAGCTTAAGCTACCGAGGAGGAAGGCTATCTACAAATTATTTTCCATCTGTTTGAGGCGATTTCCAAACAAGTCTGAAATTCGGCTGATGTACCGATTGCCATGTACAGGATGACCTTTCGTATGGTGGCGCCATCTAGCTGGAGGGTGGGGAGTTTTTCTGAACAATCTACATTACCGGATGACATAGTATACAGGTATAATAAATATATAATACTGTACACATCTTAATAATACAATATAAATAATAATTTAATGTATTCATACATATTTATACGTACTTGTACACAAAATTAATAATGATAAAATAGGTCATGACATATAATATCATGACATATTTAGTATAGTATACATATATATAATACATAACTGAACGTATATTTGTTCTCTGGCTTCCTTGTTAGGTATAGGTATATTTCGAATAATCGTTTCAGAAGTACAAGACATCCAGCACTAGAACTGGAACCTGAGCTATAGAAGGAAAACATCGATCGCATCGTGTCTTCCCCGCGGTTGCGACTGAAATGTCGAAGAGTAATCAACGAGATTGCTGCTTTTAAATAATATATAATTTGTTTTGACCAAAAACATGAACAAATTGATCGTAAATAGATAACAGTACACGACGTTCTCAAACTAACAAACTAAAAAATCTTTTAAAGTGATCCAGATAGTCCGCTGTTTACGAGCGCAATCTGACATGAACAACATCTAGATAAAGAGAAGCGGGGACCGGGACAAAGGGTCTGTTATCCGACAAGCATAACGGGTCGATCACTCCAGTTTCCGCCTGTTCCACTTGACTTCCGGTTTTGTGGGTCCTTCAGATAAATAGGTCGAGGATGTCACATACGCGAGTATCGATTGGCAAATTCAGGTGCGAGCATATCCACGCGCCGTTTGGTTTTTTGGATCGCAAACCCAGCATTTACATTTAATCGTGGCGCACACCTGATAAATAACTCCGAGAATATTCAACAAGAGGCATATCAATAACAAAACAAAACTGATGAAAGCCATCACAGCCGTGAAGTAGAGCGGAACCGATGTGTTGCAGATCAGCGCGACGGATGATAATGTTATCCCATAAGACGTAAGCCCGATACCGTTGACGAATGGGATGAACGAGCAGTTCAGCAGAAAATACATCCGGCGGAGTAATTTATGATTCGCAAACGAAAGGTCACCGAGACGAGCAGCCGCTCCTACAACCCCGCATAGGAAATTAAGAATACCGATCCAGGTTCCAAACCTAAAAACCATTTATAAAACAATTAACCAAATTGCTTTGGCTAATGTGCACTCACCAAAGCCAGTCAGCGCCGGCACTCAAGATCCAGCCGCATGAAAATAACGGGAAATGGCCTGAAAAAGCAGTCTGATGAATTTAGGACGCATTTAGGGCGCATTGTCAGCTCATCAACTATCATTACAAAAAGACAGCAGAATGTTCATAATAATGCTAATAAATTATCATTATAAAAGAGACTGATGGTAATGTAACAATCCAGAATAGTACCTACGGTACATATTAGTAATATAATATACTAATATATGATAGTATATATCAATCTTTCCGAAGAATAAATTGCATAAAATTAGGTGCGATTGAAGGAAAACCGCAAAAAACTATCTTCGCACAAGCTTCAGTGCAAGAAACTGGAAATGTAAACAACGTACTGTACAAGTCGACGAAGAAGCAGAGAAGTCCAAATATAATCTGAAGATACGACAGAACCCGCCATTTCATTTGAAATCTGCAGTCATAATATTGTGGGTCCTTATCAATTTTCCCATGGCTGCTGGTTAGACTTTCTTTGCGAGGTTGCAACAGATACGTATTTGAAGTATCCCGTAAAATACCTCCTCCAATCGAATCTTGTCGTTCAGCATCTCTAAACTCCTTTTTCAATGATCCTTGTGGGGCAAAACTGACGGTACCGCTAGAAAACTGTCTGTTGGCTGGTTTCCGGTCCATTTTTGGTTGATTGGATTTCTTCTCAGATGAAAAGGAACCAAATAAATAAGTAAACAGTTAGATGCAAATGATGAATGCGAATATCATAAATCAAATGGAACAATAGGTCGTGGAAATGGTGGCCGACAAAAACAAGATATAAATATGCGGGATGCAGAAAATAAGGCGATGAGATGTGTCAGAAACTCGTTTATTTATTCCACCAGGCAAGAACGCAATTTCGTCTTCTGCCAAATCCACAAAGAAAGACAGTGGAATATGCAGAATATGCAGGACTGGTAAGCTCGCTTCTCGGCTGCCGGTTGGGTCTCATCAAATAAACGCTACCACCCACGCGAGTTCGGAAAAGAAAATGGAATAACGAAGGATAAATGTGGACGTGGTCTGTCTTGATTATACTCTCTAAAAGAAGCTAAATAAGCGCACTAAAGCCCAGCGCAGAAAATGGTTCGCATTTCCTGTCGTCGTTGTTGAGGGAAGGAATCGATACGCATGGTATAATTTTCAACCGGCATTGACTCGCAACCGGAAGTAGTGTCCACCTGGAGTGAAAAAAAATATTACAAAGATCCAAATAAAACTTTGAATTTTAGTTTTTGCTGTTTTGATGCGATTTGTCGCGAGGCCGGGGGAATATTAGCATTCAGATCCTCCATGACCTGAGCACGAAAACTCCCACGGATTTTGTAAGTCAGTGCTTTTTGAGATGTTGAGTGTCAAGATTGAGCTAAATGAAAAATGAAACATTTGAACGAGCGACTTGAAGGGTCACGGATCAGGCTCGTTATAGGACCCCTCAGGGGTACCAGCTTGCCCCCTCCGGCCCTTCCGATCAGTCAGGTCGGAAAAACCACAACAAACAATGCTTCCGTTTCATTCAGAACGGTTTTGTTTGAGCGAAACAATTTATGTGATTCCAGAAAACCGCATAATCTGCAGTGATATCCTGTTATTATAAATAATGGATCATCCATCTCTGGGAGCACGACCACCAGTCAGCTTCATTGAGCCACCATCGAACGTTTTTTCTGGTTTGCCAGCTGGATCATCACATCCCCCGGTTGAAGCAGGCACTTTGGCGCAGAATGTTCAGCAAAATGCTGTGCTGGGGCTGTCCGGGTCCTTCTCGGTTAGTCCAAACACCAGCTCGAATAATTTGTATGGCTCGTTCGGCACGGTTGACGAAACCGAAACATTTCCGGTGCGTCCACCACGAGGTCATTCTTTTATGCGAGAAGCCGATTTGGAAAGAACAAGTTCTTCTGCGACAAGTGTGAGCGTTGATCACTCTTACCCCACCGGAGCAGGCTCGACAATTTTGGAACCAAAAATCGGTGCAGGTTTGTGAATCTTCCAGCGTTGCAGTGATGTTTTCGAATTGTTTAGAATTGTTAGAAATAATCACAAATTGCCTTCACCAAATTTTTTGAACAACGAGGAGAAACTTTTTATATTTTAGGGGAGTTTTCGTTGGGAAGTCTGAAGTCCGTGGAATCGCTTGCGGAGCTGCTTTTTGACGAAGATTCGAAAATTCCATTTGCAATCGTTTCCGCCTGGATTCCAAGCGAAAGAACTGCATGTGCGCTCTCGGCAATCGCAGCTTCTGTACCGCCTTCTGATTTCATCGGCGCTGACCAGCAAACCAAACCTGGAATAATGTCTGATCGACTCTTCAAAAATCCCGCATTTGATCTCGCATTGCGGCTTGTTGGAACGATTTCGCCAAGTTTAATTGCTGATAATCCCGGCGAATTACTCAACAAGAACGACATTCGTAGACTTTTGAAAAAAGGATTTTACAGTTCAGCTGCGAACCTCTCCGCACGTCTTTTGCAGTTGTGCGACCAGGGAATAGGAAAGTCGGGAACTCTAACAAAACATTCTCCAAATTCGTTGATGTTGTGGTACTTCCGGATAGCTTCGTTGTTGTTTATGGATCAAACGGAACTTGCGGCTAAAGAAATCGAAGCTTTTGGTGACCTTGAAAACCCTGATTTATTTCTGGAATATTTTGGTGAAGAATTTATGGGATGTCGGAACGGATCGATGGTTCCTTTTCACATGCGCTTGCTCCATGCTCGCATTCCTCTATTATTAGGTAAATACTATTGGCATTCTGCAAATGTCAACACAAATGATATTCAGGATAAAAAAATTGTGAACCTTATTTTGTTATTTAGGTTCACACAGATTGTCCATGGAACGCCTGTTCATCATTCGTACGAAGGTCGAGAGAATTATTGCGGATGCATCTTCCGGGCTTTTTCCGCCAGCGGTTTCACGTGAGATGTTTCTGGACGTTTGGAAAAAGCGACGAATGGTGACATTATACCACATTGTTGCCGCAGCGGTTTCCTCGGAAGATTCTGATACTGCGCTGAGAACCATTCACTTACTGATGAAATTACATCCGGAAAAACTGGGAGACCTATGGCATCAACTGGGTTTGCTTTATTGTGATATTGGCTCTCCGAAAATGGCGGCAGTTTGTTTCGGTGAGTACGAAAAACTCTTTCCTGAAAACGAGTACCGGAAGCTGTTGCAAAGGTGTGTTCTGACAACTTGTGAGGATTCCCCTTCGGCGGCGAAAGATCACTATTTGGAACTGTTTGAAAGGTTTCCGAATGACGCGGGAGCCGCGAATGGGATCGCTGTGGGTCATTTCTATTCTGGGAGAATGTCGGAAGCGATTCTGTTCCTGGAAAATCTGATTTTCGCTCAGCCGAAATGTTTTCTGAC
>JAQIWT010000170.1:0-30303 GCA_034696485.1 Isohypsibius dastychi | reverse complement strand
TCGTGGAAATGAAATGTTTTGTGACTTTTCGAAGATTTCAAAGTTTTTTCCCTCAAGGGAATAGGGGGGGGGGGGACAGTATGCCCGTAGCAGACGGGCATGAAGCAAACCGGGTTTCCGGTTTTCTGGGAATATTTATGATGCTTTTTCAGTCATTGTCTAGCAGATCGCGATTCCCATAAAACGCGATTGGTATAATTTGCACGAAATTGCTTGCTGATTTTCGAAAAGAATTCAAATCCGGAATCAACATTGTAGTCAGAAACGGACACGATTTTGCGATCACTGTTTCAATTCCTCACATCTTCCTTCATTAATTTCAATGTATCACAAATTCATTCATAACTGTTTTGAAACATTGAATGATCATTATTTTCCTCGATTTATCTTGACTCTTAATGCATGCTCTACAAAGCCCTCATTTTTTCCTGACCCTCGTTTTTTCACCAAAGGCCGGCGGGGTGACAGGATGCCCGCCACAGGTGGGCATTGAGTAAATTCGCTCTTCGGAGCGATTTTTCACGAGGAATATTTTAAAATATCAAAATGTAACAATGTTGCGCACTGGTTTTTTATTAGGCAAGCCCAGCCCAGCAGAAATGGCAACACTGATCAGGATTCCAAAATTTCCGTTTGAGCGTGCGGAAAACATATTCATTTACATCCTCTCCCCTTCGTTTCTCAGCAAATGAAAGGACAAAAGTGTTCCAGCAGCAGCGGAGACATCCCGACGTCTTTGACACACTTTATCTTACCCAGGGATATTTCCATGTATCTACTCTATCTGTTTACATGACGCTCCTATCGTAGTAGATGCCCGGGTTTGCGAAGAAACAGCACAGCTTTCTTTGGGCAGGTGCATACTTGTGAAAGTTGGGCAAGCATCTATTTTTTAAAATCATGGTTTGCGGTGTGCGGGCTGCAGACAAATTTTAGAAATTTTGGCAATATTGTCTCCTGAAGAGAAATGTTGTCATGGCCTGTCCTGTCTTCGCACGCTAGTCCACATGTGATTAAGTGTGCTAACGTTTATTCTGTCAGTGTTATTTATGCAGTTTGGAATAGCTCAATTTGTCCCAACGTTTGTGAAATTGCCACCTGGTGAAAAAACATGATCAACTGCTGCTGCAACACTCTAGGTGACGTGCAAGGTGTAACATCGATAGAAGCAACGGCTCAAGAAGAGCTCTCTGATTTTGTTGCTTCACCAACCGAGAAATCCAAAGCTAGTCATGGATGTCAGCTTGATCCTGTCTGGAAGTATGGCAACCTGAAAAAGCTTAAATATGGAAAACGACCCTTCCCTTCTGATGGTTTCACTGGTGTACTGTCATGCATTTCGAACGAAATAAAACGAGATGTCTACGGAGAACCATCTCAAAAATATTTCAAATGGGATCCGTCATTGCTTCCATCGGAGCGCAGGTGTTTCACGATTGGAACAGGCAAGGGCTCCAATAAACGTGAAGTAAAAGCTTCCTTCGAGCGTGAACCAGGAGGTGAGTTTTCCTTTTGATTACGCCCACTGATGCGCCTAGAGAAAAATTGTTAAAGAAAGTCATTACAACTGAAACAAGGGTTCAAGCCGATTCAGAAAAACACATTTGAATCTTTGTACCAGGCATGGAGGAGTGGTCCACACAGCAGATTTTTCTGTACAATAGTTTAAATGAACGTTCGTCGGGAAATCGCAACTTAGAGCATATCAAAACCGTCTGTCATTATTGAGATCATGCTTCTGATAATATCAAGCGCGATTAAATCCCAAGACAAGAAAAATCATAGTGTCGATTGTATTTTTTAGTCAATGCAATGCCTGACAGCAAATCGATTAAAAGAAGATCGGAAAAATCAATCTCATTGAACTTACAATGTCATTTACAATCACAGCTCTGACTATTCCATTGAGTCATTTCGTGGTCCAATCCCGATTCATATTTCATTGCGCAGGCAAGCTCCGTAAATGTAACAAACCTGCTTAAAGTGAAGTTGCTTCGCCAGTTTTTTGAATAATGTATATGTATGGTGACAGGCTACGTGTAATTCTAAATGGCCAGTTAAGTTATTGCAATTTATTCAGAATATCCGATGCCTGTCTCCAGGTGTGGCAAAGCTGGAGCTGACAGTGCAAAACTGGTGTCTTCTTCCGCAGTATACCCCTTCGCCACTAACTGCATCCGTCTTTGCCAAGCAGATGCGTGTTGAGCGTCTTACGAGTGTGTGTAGCTACCATGATATAAAAACAACCCCGGAACATTTTCATTGCGTCTGGCACATTGAGAATCCCGCGAAGTCTGGGTTTTTCCAGAAGGATGCCCGTAGATCTCGTGCATCCTCACAGCTCCAAGACGATGCTTTATCCGATGTCACTATCAATGGTCCAATTTTCGACGGTGTCAATGGAACACAGTGGCAGGTCATCGCTTATCCATACGGCTATCGAAATACCCGACACGAAGATACTAAGCTTGTTGCAATGGCCGTTCGGTATAACAATGGACCAGAGTCTCAAGTCAACGCCGGCTTTCAGATAACTCTACTCCCGCCCGAAAAACTGAATCACACCGGTTTACAGGAGACTATCCATGAGCACATTGCTAAGCTGAAAGAAAGTAGCAAGAGGAGCAATACATTCAAACGTGGAAAAAAAGGATGGGTTTTGAGGAAGTTTTCAAGTCGCGCTCAGATTCATCAATTCAAGAGAAGCTCTATGTCATTCGTTCTATCTTTTTGTGTCTATACAACGGAACAAATACATTGCCGTCACCCGTTCTATGCTGAACCACGAACGACCGAAGACGAAACAGGCAGATACATGAAGAAACTCTGGAACAACGGGGCTCCAACTGGAAAAACAAAAATAGAAGCAAAAAGCGGGAAGACATTCCGAGTGAATCCGTAAGTTCTCACTTTCTGAACTACAACCGTTTGAAAGTCAACGTCTTGATGAACGCCATGTGTGAACGGATTGTTCACTTTATCCAGACATAACCCAAGGTTTAAGGGAACATTAAGCAATCTGCCATTTCACAGAAGGTTTCAAAATCCAGGACCAGGATCTGATATGTAAGACGTTACCTCAGCTGTACATATGATACGAAACGTAATGTACGATACGACCTATGTTACCCAAGAAGGGGGGGGGGGTGGTAGGATGACGCGCCAGGTTCGCACGAACGAAACCGTTTCCAAAACGTTATATCCCCCCACCCCCTATTTCTCGCTCTTTCTGAATTGGTGTTGCCAGTTGCCACTGATCTTCAGAAGTTTGTGGTTATCTGAATTAAATCAAATGACTGGAATATGTCATCATGCTCGCGTTATGAGAAGAACGCTCAATCTTAAAGACCGCTGAAAAGTGCTTTAAATCATATGATAATTCTAATGGATATTAATAAACTCACTTTTCGCGTACTGTGCGTGACAGAATATTGTCGTACAATAAAGTTAAAAAAAGCCGCATTAGCCAGTTGTGCGAATGACGAGGCTTCCATAATTATTCAAAAACATCAAATATCGTTGTGCAAAAATTGCCTTAAAACTAGAGGCAGCTGTTGCTAAAATGGGAAAAACTCGGAAGAGGAGCCTCAGCTCTTCCTGTGCGTTCAAAGAAATCAAAATGTTCAGCTTTTGTTCTAACCGATTTCCCATTTGTGCATTGGCTCAGAAAATGATCGGCTTTGTATTCGTTTGAACTCTGCTACGCGTGAAATTGTAAATTTAATCAAGCCACCAACCTCAAAGTATGCTCTTATTCGAGCGAATTTGTTCCCTCCCTCTCCCAATAATTCAAATCATTTGGGAAAGACTTCGAAGTGAGCAAATTAGTGATTATGATGAATGGTTCGCGCAGCGAAAAATAAAAGTCATCAAGGTTTTTTAAGGCACACTTCTTGGTGTGATGATCGTTCTGGTATTTCCATATCGACGAATGGTCAGCGGTACGAGTAATGGAAAAGGAACGAATGTAAAGTACACCGATGTAAACGAGATCAAAGTGACTTATAAGGGCAGAGGGGCTACTGTCTCAGGTGGCTTCTGTAAGCAGCCTTGCACCGCGGTGTGTTGACGGGATGGTTCACCACACTGCCGCAGTCTTGGCGTTCTAAATCAAACACCTTTGCCTGCAAGTTTCATCCACGAAAAAAGTTTTTAGCCCCAATCCGTGTTTTTACCGAGGTTTTTGGACACCGGCGATTGACCAGCATATTCTAACAACTTCATTGGAGCTAGCTTTTTATAATGCGTTATTCTGCAATAGACGATGGTTTTTTTCAGAACGGCACTGCAACTTAACGGTGGAGCTGTGGCGCAATTGTCAGCAAGACAACAATCAGAGCCTCGAAACGGTGCTCAGTTCACCGATATGACCGAAGCAGTTCTCCGTAAAGTCTTAGAGTACTGCCATACGTTATCGGTTACAAGGCTGGAAAGGACACCATTCGAAGTGCTCTTAGCAGCTTACCGATACAACATAAACGGTTTACAGAGCCTAGCTGAGCACGAGGTTGCAAAATACATAGACTTAGACAACATACTCGACCTTTATGCTTGGAACCAGACTCTACAGAGTTCTTTTCTGAAAACATTCATCGATATGTTCATATCTACAAATTTCGGGGCTATTCGACAAATGCCAGAATTTGCCGAAAAGTTGACAACAAAACAACAGGAGCAGCTGGAGCAGAGATTCGGTGGTGCCCACTGCGACGATCTGGGCTTTTGTGATTCAGAAAGCAACGATGGCATAGATACCGCAGATTCTGACATGGATAGTGACGACGACCATATATTCAATGATGGTGATCTAGGTGGTGCTGAAGCTGACGACGATTACGAAGAAAACATCGGGGCCTCGCGTGGTGAAGAGCCTGAGGAACCACAACCTGCTACGCCAGCGAATATGGAACATCTTGATGCAGCGGCCGATCAAGCACTCATAATTGCCAACATGCTGGGGGATTTCGAAATCGATCCAGATGCTTTGGAGTTCTTTCTTTTACTCATGTGACTGAGTTACTTCACTGGTAATAGATTACATCCTTTTGAAGCGTTCACAAGAATTGTTGCCACTTACTTATGTACTGTACGTATGCCCATCGATATATATATATTTTCAGTAGACCAATCAGTTTCGTGGCTTGGATTAGTTAACAAATGGTTTTAACAGAGAGCTATTCACGTGAACGTGTGACCAACACTAGATCGAGCTTACCATCCCAAAATCGCTACAGAAAATGATTGCAAATCAATCTGCAGACACAATCAATCGGTTTCCAAGTCAGAAAAGACCTGAATTCTTAAAACAGCTGAAACCGTAAATAATTCTGATGGATCTATCATTAACACCCGATAGACGACTATCTTACCGCTTGTGTCAGTTTTAGCAGACAGATTCTGGTGGACTTGGAAAATGTTACTGAGTGCAGTCTTCGTCGAAAACAGGAATACGCCGAGCTAGGTCTCTTTCGGCTTTCTTATTGACAAGAGAAATTTTGAGTGTATACCAAAATGTTTGAAGTCTACTGGAGAGGAATGGTTATATAGACAAGTCTGACAGAAGATGCGTTTCAGCTACATCTTCGCATCCGCATTCATTCGCACCATAACATCCTGAGAAATCAACCATCCCCGCAATCGGTAAACCTCTAGGACATATTTTCCTCTGTGCAGTTTTTCTTCTCTCGATTACGGGCCATCGAGTCACTGCCAACGAGACTAAGTCTTCCCGGCAGATATCCTGTATAACCCAGGCAATACTGTCTTCCTTCAACGCACTTTTCCACTGGTCCTCTGTATATATAGTTTTCTTTCGTTTCACCAATGAACTCCCCAATTCGGTCATATATCACACCATCCACACATCCAGTTTTGACTGCGTTCTGAATTACTTCAACTGAGTTGTTCACTTCTCCGTATGTGATCACTTTCAGCTTCAGCGATTTAACAAGTGGCTGAAACCATGTGTGCTGGAAGAGCACTGAAGTCGGTACAATAACGCCTTCTAGCTCAAACGAGCTTGCGCTGTACACAGCTCGCTTCAGGTAGTTGATTCGCATGTCGTCATAAAGCAAACCTTTCCTAGAATCGTTGCTTGTCACGAGAAAAACAGGATAACGAAGTTGCTTGAGTCGAATCCTTCAGCAGCACAAAACAAGTTTGAACAAGCCTTGTTCAGCGTTTAATAACAGTGCAGAAGGTACTTACAAGGCGCAAATATCGAGATCATACGATGAAAAATATATTTCACGGCTTCCGGCAGCACCCATGATGATATGTAGAATTCCATCAACATAAACGTTTTTGTTGAAAAAGGGAAACCTGAGTTCTGTATAGGTCTCTCTATAAGACGTGCTTGCGGTAGGGTTGAGTTCACTCTTCCCATCGACCATAAGCATAGGGTATTTAATTTCCAAGTGAAAGCCAACCCTTGGATCAATAATTCTCAAAGCTTCCTCAAGAGTTGGAAATGGGCTGCCTTCTCCGGATTTGGGATAGCGATGAACTGCATCTGTTTCACTCAGGTGGAATACTCTATCGTTTCTCAACATCTCTAGAGTAAGATCCTTCACAGCCACCTGAACCAGGCAGCCGTCTTTACCCATCACTAACACGGCATGATCATGGTAGATAATGGGGGTCAGATCAACGTCAAACATAATGTCCATTTCAACAAAATCAGCACCAACTTCTGCAGCCTTGGCGAAGGATGCAAGGGAATTCTCGCAGATATCCGAGATCGAACATTCGTCAACATAATAAGATGACCCGTATCCCCTGTGTCCAATATGTAATACAGGCGCACTTTCATGAAGATCAAGCTGCCAAGGTCGATGAACACTGCCAAAAAAGCTTGGTTGATTCCGAGGCAAGGCTTTCACAACCAGATACTGTAGTGTCAAGCTCCCGCAGTTCGTAGCATATTTAATCTAGAATTGGATGACGTCAGAAACCGCTGAAATTAAGTGGTATGGATCTGCAGCAAGCGGGTTATACCATGTTCGGATTTCTGTATGCTTGTTCTATTTCGGCGGTACAAAAAAACCGAGTACGTGTGCATATTCAAATGCACACCCAGCTGTTATTGGGGCGATTGCGACTTTTTCCAAATGGATGACATGACGCCTGATGGATCACACGTCCAGCTCCAAATCGCCCTATTTTTGTCCGTGTGAGCCCGGATAGATCCGACCGTGCAAAATCGACTTTTAACATTCAAAGGGTTCATTTTGGCCATGTGAGCCATTTTGAAAAAAATCGCAATCGCACCATTATTCCCCAGATCGCGAACCAGGCTGAATTGTTCCCTACAGTCGAAAATTCTGTTTTGCGAGCAAAAGCCTATGCACAAACATGTCTCAGCTGTCATAAGAAAACCACTCTCGCATTTGGACCTGTATAATGATGCCTGTAAGAATGCCTGTACTTCTGGCGCATGAAATCGGGACACAATGAACGGTGATTAAATTCGAACTGTTTGATCGACAGATTGCAGTGGCTACCAGTGGAACTATGGACGTGATCAGAGCCACTATGGCTCAAGTTATGGGTGGATCGTTGTTGTTCATTTCGGGGGGGAACTGTCCGGCAGCACGCACTCAAATATTATCGATCATTGATAAGGGGCCCAGAACCCAAATGAACTGCAAGTACAGTCGCCATGCTGTGTAAGCATCCAACACTTTAAGTGATGCGGTTCTAAGTAAAACACTGAGCACCGACTGCCTCCGGTGCCTATTACACTGGTTGTGGTAGATTCACCAACGTTTCCTTCAAGTTGACCTACCGGCACATCTGAATAGTTCAGCCTTGACGATTCAGTATTTTATCACTGCAGAGCGTTGGCAGACTCACACTTTGTTGAAGAGGCATCCGAACAGGGACCACGATTTTTCCATGACTGGAATTAAGCAAAGTGCCTGAGACCAGCGAATATCCAAAGTACTTGGGTGGCACAGTCGATTCTTTTGCAGCCCCCACATCGAAGAAATCAATTCTCACGTGACATATTTCCAATTCGTGCATATCAACACGAAAAATCAATGGCTGAGAGTCGACAAGAGGACCATGTGCACTTTGCTTGCAGAACTGATGATAGTGTGATCCCTTAAAATATCGCGCAACACGATACTCTGGCCGTTTACATAAAGTGTATCGTATAGGCTCCGCATGTTCGAACCGAACTCTTATTTGCCGTTTATGGTAGTTCTGGCTAGTCCACTTAACAGCAGCGGGATCAAAAACAAATTGAACACTGATGTGATCGGTAAGGTATCCTGGGATATGGGCTTCCTCATTATTAATGATGCCAAACAGATCAGGCTCGTCAAGTTCTGCGTCTCCACTGGGGGGCTGGTAGCTGCGTGCTTTGCTATGTCCTTCCAAACGTTTGACAAAAACAGCATGGCCGACGCTAGTCGCATGCTTGCGGCCGATAAAATAACGGTACTCTAGTGACGACGGATCAATGGAGCTGATCAAGACTTCGCCGTTCCATTCTTCTCTGGTTTGAAAGTTACGGATACAGTCTGAATGATAATATGTATTTACTTACCCTTTCACCGGTGTCTTGTACGGAATGCTCACTTCTGCTTCATAATCTTTTTCTAGAGGGAACGCGTAATCTGGATTCCAGTAGCCAAGTTCTTTGCAGTTAGCAGTCACATACAAGATCGCATCTCCAGATGTCGGTGCATACGCCCAAAATACTGCTTTAAACTTTCTCGGATATGGACCGTCACCACCTGGCATTGCTTCAGAATGGTGGATTTTTCAAACGCACCATACATTTGTGTGATCGCAGCAGCTTCAACTCCGAGTAACCTGGAGACCGGAAAACGATTATCCACAGTTACATCCAGAATTGTGACGTCATTTACACCCGACCCCTGAACGCATGTTTGCCAGGGCAGCGACATAAAAAAAATCGCATTAGTTTGACAGATCGGGTTTACGAATTTTATGTCGAGACAAGGAAACGAATCATTAGATCATGACGAGCCAAACCCGTGGAGAAATGAGAGGGTTGTCGAAACACAGCAAAATTTAGATGGTCAAAGTCTGCTTGCGGGTAACATGACCAGAATCGGTGATGATCAAGTAATAAATGATCCAGCAATAAGCTCGGGAATATGGGACGATGAAGTGCTGATGTTGGAAAAACAAGTTTGTCTGAAAGAGTTCTGCAATTTTGCTCAAAACACTTAACAAAAACTGTACTACTCGAAGGTACAAAGTAAATTGGATCAGGCAGAAGAAGGACGAGAAAAGATCGAGGTTCTTAAGTCGAAAAAGTTACGTCGGCAGACTTACATCCATGCACTTCTACACCAGTTCAGGACCGCTGAGGTTTGATAAAATTTTGTGGAGCTCATCAGTTCAATTTTGCTTTCCTTGATGTAGAGCCTTCGGACCACCGTAGCCCAGGAGCTAGAAGCACTACAAAAACAAGTTGACCTAAGACGACTCGAGATAGCTCATCTGGGACTCGAACATGGGCGCGCAAAGCAGTTGGTCCAGAGTATGATAACCAGATGCAGTCGCGATGAGGTGACGATGAAATCTGATTATCAGCGCCAGTTGACCTTGTCTTCATATGACGATTGTGTACAGCGTTCGTCCTCCTAGAAAACGATTAACCGTATGAAAGAAGAAATACTCAACCTCCAGACCGAAACAGAGTTGGATCGCGAACTAATGAGCGCATGCCTCAAATACTCGGAAAAAAATTCTGTTGGAAATTCAACACTGGAGCAGGCGTGTAAGGAAGACGAAATTAAAGTGAAAGAATGTTTGTTTCGTATCGATATCATGGCCATGGAAGAGAACAAAGAAAAGCAGGAACTGGAAAGCCTGGAAGGACAACTGCGCACAACGAAACTCGAATTAGCTCGATTAATGGAACAAACGCGAGAGATTCTAAATGATCGCCATGAAGAAGTGGATCATTGGTCGAAAACCAGATGTGAAATTCAGAATGGTGACAAAAATCTGGAAATACTTCAAGAAGTAAGGTCACAGATAACATCAAACTATACAGGCAATATGACCGCTCCATTTACACAGCACCTAGATTGCATACGTAACCGATTACAGATCATGCATATTACACACATAATAACAGGGATTATTAACTGAAATTGCTCCTTAAAGTGGTCAGGGACGTTTATCATCGATGGTTATCCTTGTCCGGGGTTGAGCTTCCCTCGAGCACGCATTTTGTGCGTTATAGTCATTTTGAATGAATTTTGTTGATTGGTTGGGCTGCTCATAAGCTCCAAAACAATTACCGTTAACTGATGGCTTAGAAAAAATCAAGATCATCCATTTTGCTTGTGTTGCAGGAGCTAGATGAACTCGGAGCAAAGATTATCGCAAAAACAGAGGCTTTGAAATGGCAGAAAAGTTTTCACGGCAACGAGGAGAAGAACAACGAGGAACTCCAGAAACGATTGGGGGCCGTTGAGATGAACCTGGTGAAAGCTCGCGAATTCTTTTCAGATCTCGAAAAGAAGAAAAGAGAGCTTCTTGATCAGGTGCTGTTCAGAACGTTTAATGTGACCGCTCAGAAGAAACCTCATTCCCGCAAACTTACAGATTCAAATGCTGAATAACACATGCTCGAGCCGCAGACAAACTATAAGGCTGACCGGGGCAAGATTGCGCCAGCTTGACAAGCAGAGAAGCAACGTTGTGAACGACACACGTAAACTCAGAGAAATTCGAGAAGTTATCGGTGCGCAGAACTCGGAAGTGCACCACAAGAACATAACAGACGAAGAGAGGTTGTCCCATTTGAACCGCCAGCTCGACGAGAAAGAAGTGGCTGTACGAGCGGCAGAACAAAAAGTGACTCAACTCCGAGAACTCAATTACAAACGAACACAAGAAAACAGTAATCTTCGAGCAGAACTTGACGCTGTCAACATAGGCATTACTGGGAACGTCCTGTACTTGAATAACCTCCGATCCCAATTGAAGACTTATCGGTATCGAGCGCATCAGCAAGCGAGACAGATTTATGATCTCGAATTTAAGATCACACAGCTGATAAGAAGAATATCTTTCATGGAAGGGACTGACACGGGACCTTCAGAGAAATCCTTACGTGAACTCAGGGATATGATACAGAGGAAAGATGTTATTACAAAGGACAACATCCTTATGCAGTCCAGAATATCGAAGCAGGAGGAGGCGATACATAATCTCAAAAAGGACGTCGACGCCACAGAAGAAAAACGAAACAAGCATGAGATTGACTTGGCCGAGACCATGTTGTATTTACATACGGCAGAAAGAATGATTGAAAAAGTTAAGAACAGAAAAGTAGTAAGTGTACTATTCATCTAATTCAATCTTCAGTGTGTAGGTCATAATGAAGATTTGGCTCTAGGAAATCGCCGCCGAACTTAGTTCGTCAAGACTCAAACTACGATACATCACTGATAAAGCCGAAATCAAATTGGAGTGTGTTACAGATATGTCAGTTCGTCAGGTTGAGCTCGATGGGGTAAAATAACAATCCCTCATCATTTGTCTGTGCAACGTTTCCCTCATTCATGTTTATTCAGCTATTCAAAGAACGCATTGCGTGTGTGCAAATGGAAAGAGAGCAAATCAGAGCACATAGCAAACGAGTTGAGGAACAGAGATCATGTTTTGTCAAAATTTTGCGAGACCTGGAACATCAGCAACAAGGCGTCAAATCTCGATTTGAACTCTTAGCACTTCCTGTCTCACAAGACGGTGGTCAGGGAGATTCAGACGATATTGTTAAATTACAAGCCAGATTCTTCTTGAAGGTGGGTCTAACTTTATGCTAAAACAGAAGCGAATGATTATGCGTAGCGCGTTACAGGCAGCATCGGTGAAACAAGAAATTAACGATGCAAAAGCGAAGTTAATGAAAGAGATTGAAAAGGTCATGCAACACAATTACAAAATGCGCACTTTTTGCGAGCGGTTTGAAGAACAAACAAACCAAATGCGAGACAGCATTTACAATGTCCAAGAGAAAAGTAAGCTCATGGATCCACAAGTGTTTATTTTTAATTTCGTTCCATTCTCCTGCAGCTGTTCTTGATCAGAAACAAAAAAGTATTGAAGGCGAGTACACGTTTCTGAAGGATCGACTTAAAACCCACGAGCAGCATGTGTTCGGATATAAAGAC
Source organism: Isohypsibius dastychi (assembly GCA_034696485.1). NCBI lineage: Eukaryota > Metazoa > Tardigrada > Eutardigrada > Parachela > Isohypsibiidae > Isohypsibius > Isohypsibius dastychi. The sequence goes on along the minus strand of JAQIWT010000170.1, from coordinate 18,133 downwards.
GAATTGGTCATACTGGAAAAAACCCACGAAAAACTTGAGGTTCTTAAAGAAAAGATAGGACATGGTATAAAATTGGACAATGATGAGCTCAGAGCCCTACTTCTCGACTGTGACGACCAGAAAAAAAGGCTCGAGCGAACAACAAAACAGAACTCCGGAATGTTCTCTTCGATAAAAAAAGCACTGTCTACGGATGATTTGAAAACATTTCTGGTATGCCAGGGAAAATGTAATCCAGAAAGAGATCTTGAGTTTCCCTGTTTTAGGTGGACATAGAGATTTCGATCTTCACTGATGTCGAGAAACTGTTGTTTGCAGCCATTACGCGCTGCATCGAAAAACATCCCAACTCTCTCGCGATTCTGGACAGACTGTTCAAAGAGGTAACATTTTTCATTCCTATGCAAGGTCCATTCACTTGGTACTTGAAGTCACAATCTCTCAACAAAACAGAAACCGCCGAATGAGCCTGTTTTAATGTGCAGTTTTTTCATCAAAACAAAATTGGATGCATGGACGGTAAAATCATTGAGGGAAGGCCTGGTTTATGAGAAAGACAAAGGGAGGATCACATTCTAATTGGTCTGAAAGCCACTCATCGATTTTACCGTCCATAGTGTGGCTAGTTGGCGTCACTTCTCGATGCTTGTAGCTACTCGCTGCTAGATGTACCTATCTGTCTGAGCTCTGGCGAGAAATATGCGCAGAAGAGATGACCGATCATGCCATATCTAGTAACTGTTAACTACTGTGCATCATAGGGGACAAATCCTTGACCATGTTGAAGTGAACTGCCAGGAAGCTGCAGATTGGTTGACCACAATATGTTAGATGTGCGTTTGTGAGCAGTGGGCCTCATGCCGGCAAAATATAGCCGTGATTGAGCAAGAGTATACTGCACACCGCATATCTGTTTCGAAAACACTTGACATCCCCGATCCCCATATCCACCTGAGGTCAAGAAGACACCTAATTTTGTCCGCTCTCACGAGGGGGGGGGGTGTCATACAGTGGACCTGCTCTTGGACGGTTCAAAGATTTGGGTTTAAATTCTGCCTGCGATCTATCAATTTTAATCTACAGACGTTGTTAACCGTGCCTCGCCTTTTGCAAATCTGTTTTTTTGACAGATTTGGGGCTCGGAGACCTGACTACTCTCTCTTGAGCCTCGCCGTTCACCCCACAGCCGCTGTCAGGGCTTGTCACCCGCTTGTTAGTCTCCATCCATAACACAGCGCAAGCCGTGATTAAGAAGATGTCTTGTGCCTGCTAAGACTTTTCAATCATGCTTTAGGGGACGAGATAAGGCGGAAAGTTTGAAGGCTGATGCCAACGCGAAGAATTGGCAGACTACTGTAGACGTTCCCAGATATTTCCAGATCTTTCCCGATATCTGCAAATCTTGGGCCCTGCAGATGTTTCCCTGGCGGGAAACATCTGCAAGAACCTGCTTTCTAGCGGGAATATTTGATCATTGCTGCCTGAAATCACGAGTGGAATAACACAAATCAATCTGTTGTCCTTTATTCTCGAACGGTTAATAACAGCTCAACAAAAACTAAGCTACCACTACCTTCGGCATACTCTGCCCCTCCCCGTTTTGATGATTAGTACTTCGCACTCGACTGGTAAAACCCTCAAAATGACTTAGAACACCCTTGCATGTTCTCTTCGTTTCTTTGAAATGCATTGTAGTTGGATTTAACATTGTGGCAATCTTTGCTTCTAGAATAACATCCAGATGTCAGAAGAGCTAACAAGCACGTTGCTGCGGAATTTGACGGATGATCAACGTGGCAAATCGACATCTTCACCGGGAAGATTGGGCATAAGAGCTTGACCCGACTCTTGGATGGAGGGTGATGTGAGCTGTGATAAGTTTAACTCTTAACCAGAATGCTTTTCAGCAAAGTCATCCTGTTAGTTTCCCTCCCACTGTTCACAAGTGGATGTACACTGTTACATGCTCCTCAATTCAAGATCTTATACACCGGTCTTCCCACTTTCGGTTCGATTGTTTTGATTGGGAGTCTTGGTTATTTTGATCTTGCTAACTGACAGACAGTGCGCAGACCGCCTCTCGACGTGAACAGTGCTGGTGATCTAACGTGTTCTCAGGGTGACCTCAATAAAACAGTTTCTGGTCCACCGGTAGACCAACATACGTGGCAACCTTGCAGAATCCTTCGAATCAGGCTTTCAGGGAAAAATTTGTTTCACCTAAATCACGGTCAATCCGATTTGCATCTTGGATCATTCTGACAGCTTCAGTTCCGACGGCTGATATCAATAATGCTATCTCACCATGTGAGCTATTTTTAATTTTGAAACAAGGTCTGCTCACAGCATGTTCACAATTAAATCAGGCTGACCATCCACCTGGTCATGAGGATTTACGAGTTCCGACGTTCAGAACACGAGTCAAATGCCAAAAACCTGCTTTTTACGTGTCTGCCGCTCCAGCACCGGCTTTGCAGTACCAGGAATTCAATGATCCATACCTTGAAGCATACTTCTCAAAGCCACGAATGCGCAAGCTGCTGCTTGATCACGGCATAGTCCATCCCAAGGATTACTCCGTAATATTCAGCCGAACACCTGATGGAAATCAATTGAACGTACAGGATACTGTGCGCATCAACTGTACTAGTGGTTAGGCCACAAGGTTTTAATGAACTTGTTGCTGTCAGATTCGCAGAGTACAAAAGTTCTCGAAGCAAAATTCATTGCCACCTGTTTCGCGAGAAAAACAGTTCTGGCCATATATTCCCGATGTAATGCGAAGGTTATTACATGATACAAAAGGTCTGACCCGCAGTGACTTGCTGGCTGCCAGGAACTCGCTTCTGACTGATCCATTGGATTATGTTGTGTTGCGCTTGGAAGAACAGTTGAGAGGTGAGTGTTGAAACAATATTGTGGCATGTTATATTCGACTGCAGGGGCGAGCTTCTCCAGGGTTCAACCCAAACCAACATAATGTTGAGCTTGAGTGAGAGGTTAAGCAAACCCTCAGGGCGAGAAATCTCTGTCGCTCGGTCCGAACACTCGGCTGACGAAGATCTAACTACAGTGTTCCAACCGCGCTTTTTGCATTACTAAAAGCTGCAGGGCTGAGACCAGTCCAAATATCATCGCCAACTAACCACTCGGTTACGATCTTTCGAGATTCGAATAGTCAAGACCTAAGACTGAAAGATCTCAACGAGATCGAATCGGTATGATTAAATGGAGCATTACAGCGCCATCTTTACACTGGGCAGATCATAAGGGTGCTTTCCACATTAAACTGGTACCATACCTGCTGAAAGAACTTTCTTGCAAGAGATCAGAGAATCAATCACATGTTATTCAAAGGCGACCGATTCATACCCAGATATTGTTGTACAGTGACAATGCTTTATATGGCCTCTCATACAGAAAGGTAGAACCAAACACAAAAAACAACAAAAACGTTGGTGGGACTGCACGGTAAAAATCAACAAAAATATGTAAATTGCTTTTTTCAGCTGTGAAACATGCGGCGTTCTTGAGAAAGCAGCCAATAGTAAGAACCACCGTTCTTTCAGCGAAACAATAAAGCAATAAAGTTTTATGAATTCAGATAACCAAAAATATGGAAAAGTTCGGATTCTTGGGATTTGAGTACGAACACCTCGATCTGGAACGCAAAGAGGTAAAAATGATCGGTCACTCAAATTTCACGTAGCAAGGGTTAAAAAGAGTAATTTATAGGATATCCGTAAGAAGAATGTTTTGGAAAGGGAAAAAACCGCGATGCGACACTTTGATGAAAGAATGCATGCTGGTGTCAAAATCACAAAGAGTGAAAGGCTCATGAATGTTCATGAGCTCAAGCGGAAACCGGCTGCAAAACCTGTATGATTTGACTGCGCGGGAGAAGCTTTATCAGTGTACTGACTGACTGATTGACACTACTGTTCCGCTTGAAGTGAGCAACGCAAAGGTTATGGCAAATCTGTCCGGTTCTCACCGGCTGTTCTTAGTGTTCAGTGAGCCATTAGGTCCGGAAGTTCACCGAGTGCCTTCGCAAAGCAACAATAGACTATAACATGCTGAACTTCCATGCTACATCTGATTGTCACTCAACCAGTTCACATTTTTGAATGGTTTAATTTTGAATCGTCAAGCCCTTCTTTCCTTGGAGTCTGTCTCTCACTTTTGGAATCGCGGTATGTTGAATGCTTTGTCTGATTTTTTCAAAATTGGCGTTAGTTTTCCAAATCAAGCTGAATAGATAAGAAATCTTGCTTGTGAAACATGCTCTCGCTACTCACGTCAACCGGAAACTTTTCGCGTCTCAACAATAACAATCAGTAACAGATGGGAAACACTCCGAGAAGATCGATCTCTTGGTTCTTGGTGTGCTGACCGCTTATCTGTTGCTCATTGAACTGTACAGAGATCTTTTCGAAAACTTACGAACCTACACATCCTGGTCGAGAAATGTCGACTTCTTGTGGAATTGACCGAGCAGCAAGAGTGGTGAAATTCCCGTGCGTAGGTTCCAAGTCTGTTTATGACCTACAATTCTGATGAGATGAGCTGACTTTTCAAGAATTCTTGGGAAAACTGGCATCCATTAATACTGCACCCATGTGTGAAATTTTGAATAAAATCCGTTATTTCTTTTCACACAAAAGTTTTGGTAATAGGCTCAGCTATGGTTGAAGTTGAATGAAGAATGGCTCACGCGTTCTTAGTTAGTAGTTCTTAGTTCTTAGTTAGTAGTCCTTTGTTATCTGTCTATGTACCCGTTCATCGAACAAGCGAGGCGATAAGTGAAGCGTTTCTGTAATGCAAAACGCGTAGCTTCTTGTCGTTTCGAATCGGACAAACGTTGGTCGACCGAGTGAACGTCAAATAATTCACTTCAGATCAATTTCGTGTGAAGAACCGCTTCGAATTTCCGCATAATTTACCCGGGATTCTGTTTGACATAACATGCATTGTGTCCTTCACAGATCTGACTGCTGCAGCTTCGCCTGTCCCATACTCGTCTTTCAAGCAATATCCTTGGTTCTAACTCTAGTTCAGCTCCGATCTCGATCTATGGCTATCTGTCGTGCAAGGCAATCTGCTTTATATACACCTGTCCGATAATTTGGCAAGCAGGCCAGTTGTAGAGAACCCGACGATCAATTGTGTTTGTCTTCATGACTTTCTAAACGGAGACCCACATCTGACCGTGGCAACATTTTGGGTGCCGCCGGAGACCTTGAAAATGTTCGAGTTCCACTTCCTTCAAAAATGTGGTCGCATCATGTAAGCTTTACCTTGAGAAAACGAATCCAGTTGAGAAATCTGTTCGGTTTCAGGGGGACCATGGAGCAACAAACAGCGCGCTCCACGTTGTTCCGTACGACTTTGTCAAGCCGAAACCGCGACCAGCGTTCTACTTGTCAGCTGCCGATGCTCCATACACGTTGTACAGGGACCTCAAAGATCCCTATTTGGACACTTACTACAAAAAACCACCAATTAGAAAAATCCTGCTACAGCACGGACTGGTGCATCCAGATGACTACGTAGCAGTCTTCGGCTCATATCCTGCTTCAAACAGGCAGTCAACACAAGTCACTGTAAGCACATCCAAAACCTACCTTTGAGCGTTTAACCTCGCATAACTGCCACCTAGCTCAGAAACATCAACCGTCTTGTCAACAAGAAGCGCAAGGAACGTCCTAAAGAAAGAGAATTTCTTCCATATTTGCCTATCGCAATGCGTCGTTTGGTCAAAATTTGCACGCGAGCCTCCGATCGTGCTTTGCAGAGGGCTAAAAACGAGATGTTGAGCAGACCGCTTGATTATGTGGTTATTCGCTTGGAAGACCAGCTTCGAGGTTACCAATAGCCTCCAATGGAATGAGTGCAGAAATTACAGCTTTTTTTCCGCAGCGGTTAAGCACGCCGCATATGTGGATAAACAGCCGATGGTGAGTTACTTTAAATGCGAAATATTCATCTAACCCTTGGATATTGATTCATTCAGTGCAGGTGAACAAGCGAGTACAAGGATTCAAAGGTTTTGCCTACAAGCACTTGGATGCAGGAAAAAAAGAGGCAGGATATCATCGATCGGCACTTGGGTTTCTTTATCCAATCATCCTTGCAGGATATCACAAAGCAAAAAATTCTGGAAAGAGAGCAGGAAGCTATAAAGCATTTTGAGGATCGAATGCTTCATGGCCATGAGCCGACCAAGAGCGAGCGGCTCATGGAGTTCAAATCAGTACCGGGTCATTTAGATCATAAAATGCTGAGCCATCATGAACCAGCGCAACAGCCTGCCGCAGGAGGAGATTTGAGTGCAGAGCATAAAGGCCAAGAACCGAAGCGTTTCAAAAAAGTCGTGTTAACTAAGAAATGGAAGGATATGGTGGCATATCGAAGAAGAATTGAATTAGCGAGAAGGCCTCGCAAGCGAAGGAGACCCAAGTACAATGGTCCGAGACGCACATGTTCTGAACTGGCGAAACCGAAGAAGCATACTCAGAATTCGCCTTCCTTGCCACCACAATCAACGAAAGAAGTCAAGGTCAGAACAAAAGCTCGTTCTCCAACGCCACCGCAGGCAAAGACAGTAAGTAAGAATCGAGAGAACAAGCAATTAGATTCAAGAGCTGCGCAAGAAAAACCAAAGGTTGAACCGAAAGGTACCAATTTCTCTTTACAAAATAAACGAACGGTCTACAGCTATTGTCCATACTACGGATGGCAACAAAATTTCTAGTCTGAAAAATCCAAATCCGTCCAGACCGACTGGAATCACTTCTCCATCACGTGGAGGCAAATCTTCTCCCATCATAGTTCGTAAGGATGTGTTGCCAACGGGAAGATCCCCTCCAGGAACTACGAGAGGTGCGCAACCTTCGAATACATGTTTCAGTGTGGTCTTGTATATCTCATGTCGCACAATAACTACGACATACCTTTCAGATTCGGATGAAACCATTCCATCTGTAGACGCCAATTTCCACCAACAAATTTCGACCGAACTTTCATCATTCCACGAAGGGTTGCCCGAAAGAGCTAGTGCAGCCGATGTGACTTTCATACCACCAATACAACTGGAAAATCAACAACGAGACTTTCAGCTCGTGACATCAGCTGACGTGGAAGATTTGGCTCAGGCGTACGACCCAGCACCCTTCCTGGAAACTGTAGTGTCGGAAGGAGGAGGAACTCGCGAATCAAACAACAAGCAGGAATAGCAAAAAAATCGTTTTTCGAAGTGTGATATTCCTCGTAGAGTGCGGCAGCTGAAATAGCCACTAATACGAAGGAAAACAGCTAGAACTTCCGAAATGACGCTCAAGTAGCTGAAAACGCTGATTCAATACAGCTTTGCAGTTTTCGGCGCAGTCACAAAATTCTGGACACCTGATTGTAGTCTACCCTTGATTTTAGCCTTACTGTATCTCGTTTCGAAGAAAGAAATTGTTCATTCCCATGACAAAATGATAAAGTTTAATTTCGTAGCATTTAAATACAAAATGTTAAAACCTCATGGTTATCGCACATTCGGTCATAGTTTCAGGGCTGAAAGTATCCATATCTCCGGAGCGGCGCATAAACACAATGCGCGTACTCCATTTTTTTCTAATGAATGCATCCATGAGCGGTGAGATTGGTGAGTGAGTGATCACCGCAACAGTAAGCAAGTGGTCTGGCCTATCTGACTCACTGGCCAGGTCGTCACTCACCGATAGTGAAAGGCGTGCAGGCAGTTGATCCCTACACGAAGTAAACAGCTCATACCCAGCGGGTTGTCCTCATCTCTAGACTACCGTGCGTCGGTAGTGACTCCCATTGGTTGGTTTCTCAGCTCGAAAGTCTAAAGTTGAAGTTTGAACACAAGGCTTATGGTCGCATGCTTTTGAATTGTTTTTGATGATCCCATTCAATTTTCTTTCTTTTCCTTTTCCCCTGCTGTACGTCTCCGTCAAAAAGAACAGCCAGTCTGCGCTGTGTCCACCCAGTATAGCTCACTGTCTCGACTATTTTGTTCTAGCTGATATCTGGTTTAATCAGCTTTCCGCCAAGTGAATAAGTTAGCAAGCCACATAATGTGGCCGGTGTTAAAAAAAAGAACCACTGTACGACACTGTAAAAGTCCCCCCCCCCCCCGGTGGGGACTTTACAGTCGTTCCGCATTCGAGGTCATAAAGCAACGTTGAAAAAAGTACTGAAAAGTCTCCCTGGTCTCTATCGATTTACAGTGAGGCAGGCCTGCAATTCCATAGTTTTGGCCGCTCTCCCCCAAAAGTCTCTCTGGTCTCTATCAAATGCCTCTCGCTCACGTTAAATTTCGCCCACTCACTCACCCACGCACTCATTTAATTGTTCACTCATGAATTAATCATATGACTGGCGCTTATTAGACAATTAATTGTTTAAACGTTGTCAACACATGTTGCGCACCGAGTCTCAAGATTCTGGGGAAAAACACACCGTATTACAGAAAGTGGGGGGACGTGTATGTTCAGGAACCCTTGAGGGGCTCTTGAGGCTTTTGCAGGTATATTTTATCTCTTTTGTGGAATTCAGGTTGTTGAGTGCTCTGTCATGGCTTTTTCCAGAAGGACGGGTGAGGGGGGAGAGGGGGGGGCAGTATGTCCGCTGCAGGTGGACATATGAGAAAACCTTTTCAAACGGTCTTCCCCAAGATATTTCTTGCTGTGTTCTTGTTCTGTTAATCAGTCAAAAGAAACAACATAGGAAGGAGCCAGACATCCAACCTTTTGTAGTTACAGGCAAGGCTCGAGTTAAGTCACTTATGCTCTCGGTAGCCGTATCACGAGAGTTTTATCACAACAGAAAAAGGACTGCAAAAAGGACATGCTCTGTTGCCCATGTGTCAGAAATTTTGGTCCTTTTGCTTTTTCTATGTAAGTGTCGGTACCTACCTGATAGAGGATGATATTGGATGGAGAAAAGATATGCCCGTCTGCCAGGTGTAGCGCAGTTCACACATAACGGATGCTCAAGGACGATAAACAAGCCGACCAGTCACTGAGAAACAGAGGGATTTAAATATATCGTGAAGTTGTGTGAGACAACAAATATTCAATTAGTTGAGTTTCTGGCAAAATGGAGGCCAAGACGGAAAATCTCCTTGTCAATATACTCTACGGTCAACAAGACGGTCCGAAAACAGGATGGTCAGACTATTTTCATGAAGGCGTAAGCGGACTGAAAGGTGAAAACGGAATACATTGATTCCAACGCGCTCATACGTACGAAGTTTTCCGCTAGATTTTCTTGCCTCAAGAAAGATGAGAGTTCGAATTCAAAAATGGACTTGTTATGGCCTTGTTAAAGTTGTTCTGAACGGAACTACCATTTTCTCAGGGAGCGTTCAACAACTGGAGAATGGTAACATATTTGCTCGATGTATTATGTGACTTATGAAACAGTACGTTCAAGTTATCTGAAACGTTTCCAGGTGATACAGAATCAAGCAACCTGTTATGTTATGAAATTCTCGACACCATTGCCAAGTTGTATCCCGAGGATTTCGAATATGTTACAGCAGCTGCAGAGCAAGTTATTCAGGAACTTCAGGAAAACACTACTGAGCTGATGGCCAGGATGTCTTTAACCGAAACCGAGGAGTGTCCTGGTAACACACCAGAAGTTGACGAATGAGCTGTTCTTGTTCTTATAATGCAAGATAATGCGACGTTACCTAAAGTGCGATCTGTGAATGAGGCAAAGCCTCCGGATGATTTACCAACAGCCGAGAATGAAACGATCGACCAGTCAGCTTCCAATATCTATTCAGAGCTGTTTCGTGCAAAGATATACCAGCATTATCTGCTGCTCGAAGCCAGCGGAGTGGGTGGCCTTGAAGGGGGGTTGGTTGAAAACGCCACTGTCGGTCCAAGTGATTTCGAGGACGCTGAACGCCTTAAAACGCTTATGAGAGAAAAACCTTTCGCGATTGTCGAAAGTGATCCTTTTCCGGAGGATAAACAGGACTTGTTATTTCAAACCTACGGAGATGTACGAGTGAGGTCACGCCGTCGATTGCGGGCTCGTATTAGCCGAGTACCTGCTCTTCAAGTTTTTTCGAGGTGGCTGGTTGAAAATGACAGCTTCCAGTTTTTCATATTGCTGGTCATTGCCTACAATTCGGTTACTCTTGGTCTGCAAGCCGAGTACGGTGACCGAACTGATCCTATGGCGGCAACTGTTCGGATCGTTTTAGATTGTTTGGATATTCTGGCTTTGACAATTTTTATGTTCGAAATCTGGCTGAAGTTTATGGTCAATTTTCGTGATTTCTGGGACAATTCTTGGAATATTTTCGACCTGCTGATTACGGCCTTCACTTTCGTGACAACAGTCATCCAACTGATTGGCAGCGTGGACGAGAATAATCTTGAGTTGAAGTCAGTTGCTTTGACCATGAAGGCCTTTCAGGTTCTCCGCTTGTTGAGAATACTTACCAGAAGCGAAGGAATGAAAGTCATCGTCTTCACCGTTACTCAGTCGCTCAAGGATATGGGATCAATTCTGATACTCTTCTGCTTGTTTATGTACATATTTTTGGTCACCGGTGTGATATTCTTGGCAGAAATGGATAAGAACACGGATAACCTAACACCAAAGAATTCCACGCAAGAAATGGTCCGATACGGCTACAGATTCAAGTAAGTGCTGGCTGGGAATCCAGTGGGTTTTTCAGTTCTAGTTGCACAAAATATATGAATTGCGCTAGGGCTTAAAAACGGTCACACATAGTTCGTATCACACTGATTTCTAGTGACCTAAGCCACTGGATTTGATTCTCGTGAAATACGGAATCCACGCTTTGCGATCAACGCTCACACATCAAGTTATCTCCATGCGAGTGACTCGCATGTTTGGTGCTCAGATGGTTGAGATTTTCGAGCACTTTTGGTGCAGTGCTCTCGCATCTCGAAGTATCAAATTGAGCCGAGGTATCTACTTTACTTTCCCGGTGAAAGATTACTCCTGATTTTATCCAAAAAAGCCGGTTTGGGTGGTGGCCAAGCCAAGCTTGACTCAGAAGTGGGGAGGGGGGGGGGTGGTCTTCCGACCAAGCGTCACAGTGTCATCAGAAACTATGCACCATACGTTATTTTTGCCAATTCTTTTAAATTGTTGAAAAAACTGCTAGAAACAAATCTCTCAGTGAGAAACAGACTCCTTCCACTATTCCAAGATTATCCTCATTCCTATTGTTCAACCTACTGTCGGCTGGTCAAACGTTTTCAATCCCTCTTTCTGCCACCGCTGCACCTGTATGGGTCTTGTTTCAGGAATTTGTACTGGGGATTTCTGACACTGTATCAAATATTCACAATCGACCATTGGTACTCCATGCTGCATGAATCTTGGATCCCCATCATGGGTGATGGGACCTTCTCGATAATCTACATGTTCCTCTGGCTGTTGATTGGATCCCTAATATTCCGGAATATTTTTGCTGGGGTTGTGGTCAATACGTTTCAGTCACTCCGAGAAACGGAAGCACAAGAAGAGCAAGAAGAAGACAAAGAGCTGAGTGCAGATAACTTCACGGAATTCAAGAAGTTCATTGACCAACAGATTGCCGATGAGGGCGTGAAAATGACCTCCGGGGAGAATCTGCTGATTGAAGCTCTCGACAGTATGTCGAGTTTGGCGGGGGTGGGAACTGAGATCAACAGCGATCACCTCATCAAAATGAACAGAGATAATGCAAGATGGCTATGTGACTGTACGAAAAGTATCCAGATGATGACTAAATTGGTTAGCATGAAACCAACGAAATGGAGCAAGGAATTGCTTTTTTCATACTTTCAAGTAATGGAAGAACTTCAAGATTGCGTATTCGAAAGACAGGAGATTCTGCGATTGATGGATGATTGGATCATCGCGATGCTAAATCGACACGATGAAAAACTTCAACCCACTACATCTGAGCGAACAAAACAATTGAAAAAAATGGTTTCCAACCGTAACCCGTGACATCGCAACAGCATTCAATTCTTTGATTATCTTTTATTTGGGTGCTACAGTATAAGGATTGAAAGTACAAACAACAAGCGGAGCATCTTTGACTGGGCATTGCATACCATGCTCCTCAAAAAATCTTCACGGTTTTTTGGAAGGTACTCGGTTGAAGAGTTGCATCTGTTTTTACTACTCCTGCGATCTCTGTTCTGAATCAACTCTTCATCTGCAAGCTTAAAGCCGCATGGAGGTTTCACATTCAAGCTTCTCGTGGTCTTGAGTTCGGCTTCTCGTGTCTTGATATTTATACAGCTGCATTGCGTACATATTGCACCTCTGTAAACTGAGGTCGACTGTTCTGCTTAATTGATAATACTGCCGCAATACAAAAAAAAACAAAAACAACACATTAGTCGGTCTAAAACATCCACTAATAAAGTTTCACAACCGAGAACAGAATTGCTCCCTGCCATACATGAAGAGAACAACGCACTTGAGCAGCTAAGCCGTTTGTAGTTCGAAGTTTGGTTCCGGTGTCCGCGGTGATTCGAGTGCTTCCGAATCTACAACACTTCTGTTACTCTTCTTTTTTGTGACTGTGAAATAAGTTTTAATTTTTTCTATCCTTGACCGGCTACTTTTTTTGCCAAGTTCGTTCACTTCGTTGTTGTTCTTGTTCGATCTCAATTCCCGGAACCTGGTTACTGCCTTTAGATCCTCGCACAGGCCTTGGAATCTTTCATAGACTGATTCTGAATTCGAACTGGCTTTGTCCGCCAGTCCAAGAATGGATGCAGTCTTTTTAGCATTCAGTGCAGCTATTTTTGTCAGTTCCTCAGCTTTTCGAGATTGTTTCAGGCTGAGCTCTTGCTGCTTGGCATCAGCTCTTTGTCGAGCCTCATTCACGAGATTCGCGATTCTGGCTTCCGTGCCAGAGATGTACTCCATTTCCTTCTCAATTGCCATCTCCGCAAGATGAAGTTCTTCTTTAAGGCTGTCCCCCTCACTAATTTTGTCATTCAAAAATTCCTCAAGCTCGTCGCACGTCTCGGCAGCGTCATCGATCTCTTCAAGAGTTTCTTCTATCTCTTCTTGCAAATCCAAGACACCATCGGTTGGACTGTACTGAATCGTATTCGGATCGCTGTAATATATACCATCCTTGGTTATATTTAGCACCTGAGATGGCTCGTCAGTAAGCTGCTTGAAAAAACTCGCTAGACTATAAGGATGAGTGTAATCCCAGAACTTTCCGAGTTTGTCGTGAATGAGGTAGCAAGTCAAAAACATCAACGAGCCGATTGGGAGCGCAAACAAGAAGATCATGACTGCTTTGTTCAACTTTGTACATATAGTCAGATTTCATTAGGCATCTGAGAACCAATTGTTCGTAATTGCCAGGTAACATGCTCATGCCATTGTACTCAGCCTCAGGATTAAATTAAAAGGGTGGGTGCCGTTGTATTGTTTTTCTTACAAGATGCTGCTACGTATCGCGATGTGAATCCAGTCGCAACGCAATCAGGTCCCCCTCTAGGACACCGCTACGCTAAAGTCATGAGGACCGTCATAAATGTGGAGCAGTTACGTGTGTCGACAGCCAGTTGCGTAACACGACTATGTACTCTTTTGAATAAGGGAGCAGACGCAACGTGCTGCGGCATTCGCATTTTGTGTAGCAGTTCTTGGGTTGAGAAAGGGTTGAAAGAACATTTCTAAACTGAAATTTTAAACGTGAACATAGAATCCCTAAGCCGTTCACTTACTGCATTCTGTTTGAATAGCATCGTTCTTATCTCTATATAGCTTAACAAAATGGTTCTCCAATCGCCATGGGACCTTCACATATACCTGCTACGGAGCCTCAACCAGTAACCAGTCTTTGGGATCTGCATGTTCATTCTTCGGGTGTAAGCATTGCAGGGCAACTTCGTATCATAACGGTTTGATTTCTGACAGATATTGCACAAATCATTCATTGCCGACCAAGCATTTCGTAGATCGACGTACTACACCAGTTTAACGACCGAAGAGTCTCTCTTGGACATGTAAAAAAACTGTCCTCACAGGGAATTTATCCTCGGTAGAGTTGATGTCTGACTCTTTTTGTCATCTGAAACCGCAATATGGTTAGAGACATGCACTAGACCTCACATCATAATGTACCATAGATGGCAGGGTAGTTCTCGCCCGCTGCATCTATGACTTTGAGCAGCTGAATATGTTTTTGCTTGAGCTCGTCAGCAAGATTCGTGGAACCGATCATATCGCTGCTTTTAACCCGTTTGATGACGTATTTATTGCTTTTGACAGACAAGTAGTTTTTTCCATACTGTTGAGCAACGAAGTTCTCGAGGCGCATCTGTCGGTAAATAAGAATTGACTGCGCTAGGCCGTATCAGCAGTTATGCGCATACTCGTACATGGAATCTTTGTTGAAGCGCGTTGTCTTTCTGTTTGGTCACTTTTTCCCATGTCGTTTCCAGATCGCTAGCTGTCCTTGTATGTTCCTCGACTTGTTTCTGAAATATGTCCAGTCGCTGCCGACAGTCTTCCTCCAGAGCGATAACTGCTTTCAGTTCCTGAATGGGAAACAACAAAACCAATTGACTCAAGAACATCATCACGATGTAGGTATTTAAGAACCTTCTGCAAACCGATGACGTGTCGAGATTTCCGTTCAATCAGTTGTTCGATTTTCTTGACGGTTGGACCCTCACCTTCCATTGCACGGCGTCTTGCAAACGTGTTCAGTTGATCTCGCCGTTCGGCGGCAAACAGCATCTCCTGAGTGATTTTACCTTGTTCCCGTTCAAGAGTAGCTTTATCTAACTGAAAAATAAATCTGGAACTGTGCTATTATTGACACGAAGTTCGGTTTTATGCTGATATCCGAACCAATGAATCGACGAGATCGAAAAAAATGTGTTTTTGGTGGATATTTTCAGATATGGCACGATCTGTACACATTTCCACGAATTTGTCGCTGTCAGCAGAACAGTGACAGCCAGCTACAAGCAGCGACAGCCTCTTTACTATTGGGGGTTTACCCCTCTGACCCCTCTATGAAGCTCCTTGCTCCCTTCATTAAGGAAGAGCCGAAAGAAGGTGAACAAAACAAGCTGAAGTTCTGAGGATATGCATAAGTGAACTGACCCCCCCCCCCTGAAAGACTGATCGCGATCGTTCCACACTACTGCTTGTACTGTGGCCATAAACGGTAAAACGCCGCACGACAATGAAAAACAAAACACTAAGATAAAAATTGCACCTCTGTTTTATATCGTGGGAAAGGCGGTGCCGTTAATGATGAATTTCTTGTTTACCTCTAGCTTGTGAACTTCGTTCCTCAACTCTTCCAGCTCGGCTTTGCTGAAATCTTGTTCTATTGTCCGCTTCGCATGCTTCTTGAGTTCCAGTTTACGCTCCCATATCAGTGTACATTCCCTGTAAACTGCAAGCTGTCATCTGATCAACTTGCTAAAATAACCAATGGCGTGAAGCAACCGTTACTCATATAACTGAAATTCACAGTCATACTAAATGCCGACCACTTAATCTACTACTAACTTCAAATCTCGTCGGCATGCGGTTTTAATAGTTTTAATACTTCAAAGTATCGAATCTTTCGATTTATGCTGAATTAGCTTACTTTGTGCTGTAGATTTCATCCTCAACGTTCTTCAGTTGGTCCACACATTTCTCCAATGCATGCTTATCATCCGCTAAACAAATTTCTTCTTTATGAAGGTTCCCAATGGAGGCGTGCTCCATATCAAGCGACTGCAGGACTACTTCTCTTTCTTTCTTGTCAAATTTGAACAACTGTTCGCTTGATTTCGCTATGTTTTCTTGAATCATCTTATCAGTCTTCACCAACTCATTGCATTCCTGCTCAGTTACAGCCACCTCCCCTGTGAAAAACGTGCGGGTGACTGCAACCTAAGTTTAAACTCAACGAACTGTTGAGTCTGCTCAATTTGTAGGTGGCAATGAAGGCTTGATTGTCCAGATCACTGGCGATGGCGTGGAGTGCATCTCGCTTTTCCGTCAGCTGGACGATGGAGTTCTGATATCGCAACCAGTCGTTGTTGAGCTGGCGAAACAGATTTTCACCTTCTTGAATTGCTAGTCTGAGCTCGGAAATTTGCGCGTCCACCGGACTTATCTCCTCACCCTATATCATGAATCATTCACTTGTCAAAAAACCAGAATGTTTTCTGACGCACACCCGCAGTGGCAATAAGTTCATTCACTCTAATAGTGAGACGATTGATCCGATCTTGTCTGCGATCAATATTGGCGCTCTCCCTGTCGACGGATGTTGTGGCTTCCTTCAATTCTTTTTCCTTCTCCATGACATCGCTCAGGAGTTTCTTGAGATCAACCTCCTTGGCATGGAGCTCCTTAATCGTTTCTATGCGGAAAATAGCCTGCTGGCTTATTTCGTGGTCTCTTTGGCCGACGTCTTCTTCCTAGAGACATTCGTATCGTGTTGTTTGATGTCACAAATATAGACTCACAATGTGGTGCAATTTCTCATCCAATTTTTTGTACTCGTCCAATGCAAACCGTGCGGCTTTCAAATAAGCTTTGTTCTCCATCAGCGCTTCGTGGAAAGCAATGTCCGCATCTTGTTTCTGTTTGATTTCGTGTGATAATTTGTCTCTAGCTGATTGCAGCTCTTTTTCTTTCTCTTGTCGAAACTGGAAAAGCATCCGGTCAGAGCTTAGCCTTCTTCAGTGCTCGAGATTATTTTTGTTGCTGATGTGCTGAGCCGCAGTAACGCATCAAGCACCGACACGGTCGGCTCAATGCGGCATCCAGTGTTTTAAGTTGATTTTCTGCTTCAGTGCCAAAACCAGTTCAAGAAGAATCTATCTCGCATGGGTGCAAACTAATTTCATGATGACCCGTTTCGTACGAAGGTGAAAAAAACGCCAAATTGACGTTTTGACGTCTTGCTATGGTCAATAAAACGTCAGTTTAGGCCTTTTCGAAAATAATTTCATTTTTCAAAAAACATTCGAAAATAATTTCCATAATCGTAAGCTCACATAGAAAGTAAACCGCTTCTTGGCTATCGAGATATAATGAACGAAACTCAACAAATGGAGAGGACGTAGCAAGTGAAACCTCGCAAAGACGTAATTTCTAAAGACAGTTCGCATTTAAGTACGTCTGGTTAGAAGTGGTCCCTTATCTTCCAATGGACGGTTGTCAGTGTGTACGTTGAATAAGTGGCGGCTACTGTGAAGGACTGCTTTGCATAAGATAGAAGTTCGTATCAAATGATGAACGTTTACAGAATAACAGAATACCACGCTTTACCAGATCCACGAAGTTTTGGTTAAAAACGGAAAGTGGTTTGTGATTTGTGTCACCAACTTACTCGTAACAAGGCGTCCGATTTTTCTGTCAGTCCTCTCGCAAGACGATCGGTGACATTGTACTGATCGTAGAGTTTTTCGATGTCTTGTTGATAAGCTTCCAGTTTCCGTTCTTGGACAACTAGGTCTCTGGTGCAACGTAGCGTTATATGCGTCAGTTGCTCATGGCGTTCTTGGAGCGCCCGAATGTCCTTTCTGTATCCATTTGTATCAGCAAGTATGCCTTTATAATTGTCTAGGGAGGCTTTAACTTTGCCGGCCAGAACCGCAGCAGCCAGATTTCTGTCTTCCAATGATCGCATATCATACCCGATTGAACGCTTTATTTGATCACGCTGTTGTGATAAAATCTCCATTTCGCTTTGGGCTTCCATCTTGTACTTTTTGAATACGAGGAGGTCATCAATGCGCTGCTTCTTGATGGCCTGCCGCAGCTCCGACTTCTCTTCTGATGTTGTAATTTGTCGTTGCAAGCGGTAGATTTTGAAGTCCTACGGTACACGGAAAGTTTTGACGCACAGCTATCCTCCATTCCACGAAGTTTAGACTTGCGAATTTTTGAGCCTAAAAATCGAGTTTTTTGTTTTCAGGCTTCAAACTTTTTGTGAATTTTTGTTTACAAAAGTGACGCCAACTGGTATCGTTGATTGACATCCATCAACTTCCGGTGATCCTGTGTCACCCTATTTCCCTTGTTTCCGGTGACGTCACTTACCATTGATTGGTTAGATCGCACCGGTTGTAACCAAACCAAT